>VDFB02353493.1:361340167-361363814 GCA_007258455.2 Sequoia sempervirens | reverse complement strand
TGGGCTCGGTCGAACATAGGTTCGACCGAACCCCCGTAAATATGACCAAAAAAAAATCTCTCATTTTCAACTGTCATTTTCACTTTCTAAATTTACCAGTCACTTTCCTTGGTACGTACGGCAAACTGAGAGTGTGACGGTGACCAAATAGAGTTTTTCTTTCCAACGAAAGCAAATTTAACTTCGTCTCTCCAAAGTTCATCATTCTGGTTTGCATATCGAACACCAGGTATTTAAAATTCAATTTTTTTAGAGTTCAAAATGCATCTATTTGTTTAATTTTGAAACCCTAAATGCAATTTTTTTCAAATTTGTTGAATTCAAATTGCATTTGTTTGAAAGTTTTTAAAGCATTTTCAACATACAATATTTTGCTTCCCCATTTTGCATACATTTTTGTCTTGTGTAAATGAAATATGCCTTCCCATTTCAACAATCAAAGCTATGGATAAATAGATTTAATTTTATTTACAAGAAAAATGTATAAATTATAAATTTATAACATAATTATTTACATGGGAAAATTCCTCTTGGAAGAAAAATCCCACAACCAAAAACATGAACCAATTATATTATTTGATAATAATATCATTTACAATAAAATATTCATGTGCATACCCTTATAGTAGTATCATTTAAACATGTGAATATGGAGTAATTTCTAGTAGCATGATGACACCTACAAAATCATTATGCTTTCTCCATCTCAAGCACCCATAAATAGAAAAAATTTAAACCATAAAGAAAGTGTGGTTTAACAAAAGCCATGAGCCAAAATAATGACCTAAAAATGGCACCAAATTTGGCACAAATTTCAACATCATATTCCTTGACTTGGTTTATAGGATGTATTTAGCAAATGCTTTACATCTTGTCAAAAAAATTCAAATCCTCCTCCTCATAACCGACACTCCATTTTTGACATATTCAAACCCATTATTTAAGCTGATCTTGATTATTTTCATAATTCTAATCAATATTCTAGTGTAACCCCCCTTTTTATTCTCTTATGTGTCATATAACATTTCATAAGTAATTCCCATCTTACAATTTCATACAATGCTCTTACAACTTCTTAAATATATAAAAGGGACAACCCTAGTTCAATTAGGATTATTTAATTATTATCACCTACATCCATCCATTACATGTTATTAGTTTTTAGTTGCACACATTATTAGGAAATATACATTGTCTAAGCAATTAGGGTATATTGCATGTTTGAGAGTGTTTTCCCTTGATTAACATCTAGTTAAATTAATATCCTTTAAAATCTTGTTTTATGGAGTTTTCATCTTAACTCTAATATGACCTTAGCAAATAAAATGGCGATTGAATCATTTTTGATATAATAGCTAATGATAACCATATAAGAGCCACATTAAAAGAAGATGAAAAATAATGATCATGAGACTATGATTTAGATACATATATTTGGTAAAGCAAGATATTTCCCTAAATTGATAATTATGTATTGATGCACCTCTCCACTAAATATCCTCTCCCACTCATTGGCTAGTAATTTTATATATAATGATTGCTATCCTTCTTCCTTCCCCTACCATCCATCCACTTCATCCCTCTTATCCATTCCACCACCCATGTCCTACCACCTTTCTCTCCACTATTATTTTTCTTATCTCCCATCCTTTTATATATGTTCACACCATTGTTACTACTAGCACTATCCTATACAGATATGTTCTTCATACCATTCCTCCTTATCCTATGAAAATATAACCTTATAGTGTAACTTCTCCTTCCATTACCATGTCATTACCTTTCTAGACCTTCCCCTCTTTATACATTCTCCTTTTTATCCCACACTACTCCTACCACTAATATATCCCTATACCTTGGATATACTATTGAAGAAATTTAACTGACTTTCAATATCACAAAAATTAGACCCATATTTTTAAATGTAAAATGTGTATAATAAAGCACAATCCATGCTTCCTAATTCAACTTCACTAATATCTATTGAATGAACTTAGGTTCATTACAATAAGATAATCATATAGCCATAATTAGTTGTCAAGATAATGGTAAAGTTTTCAATAGCCATATTTATCCTTCCACATGCCACCATTAGACATACACATAAGATTCATGAACATCCATACCTATGAGCATCCAAATACAAGAAATATAACTATATATATCATACACATCATCAACATACACATAAAATATCACACCCATCATCAACACAACTAATAGTTCCCATATCATATTATCTATGTTCTCATACAAATGTGTCTTCAAATGCATCAAAGCACTCATGAGTAAATCCACTCTGTAGAGCATACACACAACTAAAAAGGTGCCCCTAAGGTATTTGTCTCCTATATCTATCCTCTTTGCCTATCCTTCTCTATGGATATGTTCCACTCATATCTACCACCCTGAGGTGATCCATGTCTCAATCCTTGTCAAGGTCACTCCTCCTCTCTACCTATATCCTTTCTCAATGAGCTAGATCTATCACTACTACTCCCCAAAACACCTACATTTAAATATTAAAAAAATGTTTAATAAATCATACAACATTGATTAAAACTAACTAAACAATGAAAGAATTTAATATTATAACACCTTATGAATTATATTGAATGTCCCCACCTTGAAATTTATAGCCATCAATGTCAATCACTTATTCATACTATAGCTTTGTTCTCCAAAACACCTACATTTATATAAAAGTGAATTTTTAAGAAAAATAATATTTAACCTACTTTTAACTCAACAATAATGGATTTATTTCTATCATAAACTCTTCGTACTCTGAATAATGTAAAATCCCAAGAGGCCTAGGTAGAGTATAAAAAATGTTGTTTCCAACCTCATATGTAAATCTAGAGTTAGAGTGTCAAAATTGTTGAATTTCATCCTATGTGCTATTAATTAGCTTCTTATCGACTCATGGAAGCCTACTGCTAAAAGCCCAAGTATGATTTTCAATAGGACTTTCTAATCATGATCTTATTGATAGTACTTTTGATAATGTTTTACGATTTAGGCTTAATTCAAGATAAGTTTACCTTAATAATTGAGCCTTTTTAATTATTTAATTTTTTACTAATGATGTTATTAGTCTATGAGCAACTCTTTTATCTTTTTCCTTACTATTATTTACAATAGAATTTAATGCATTAAAAAAAACTTTAACAACAATATTATTTCGATCAAACTTTTTGTTTACATGAATCTTTAAAATTTATTTAGTAAAGGTCTCATTTTGTACATCTTTAGTAATTGTATAAAAATTTGGAATATTTTGGTTAATACATCTTATTGGAAAACCATTCATTGAAAATTTTAGGCTATTTGAATGGTTTGTGATGACCTCTTGCCTTCAAGAATTTCTATTATGCTCATCAATTTCAAACCATTTTTGGGTTCTTGAATGTTTTTAAATTTTAACAAACTCATTACAAAAAGATGGATTTTGAATTTCTTTTTCTTCTTCACATTTAGGTTCTCTCTTCTTATGTAATTTGGAGACACATTGAGTTTCATTGGTTCATGTGAGCTATCAATTTAATCATTGTTATCAACAAGTCGATTATTGAGTGCAATTTCAATGTCATAGGGTTCATATCCACATTAGTCAAGAAATTGTTGATGTATTTATTCTTCTTTTTCTTCTATGATGCTACTCTTATCAATAGGTGTTCCATCAAATTTTACAATATTTTCACATTCATGTTCAACATTTTTATTTTCAATATTATTGTCACTTTCATTTTTAAAAAATTTCATTATATTGAACATTAAAATATCCAATTTGAATGTCATTTAAGGGTAAATAAGGACCTTCATCTTCTTTCAATAATTAACATTAGAAATTTATACTTGGTTCATATTGTATACCCACCTCCCAATGGTCTTGGAATGGATGCATTTAAATCTATTGCACTACCTTACTATGATCTTACAATAAGAATATGGCTAGAAAGAGATCTAGAATGGAAAAAATATATGGATCCAAATAGAAAAAAAAAAAACTTGTTTTGGGTTTAGCACTTACTAATAACTTTTCTACAATGAGTGGTTGCTAAATCGTTGAAATAAAACTTAGAAGATTTGAACTTAATTGTGGTAGAGGATCTCAATTAAGAGATAGGCTACATTGGATGAAAGGATATAAGGGATACACATTATTTTTTAGTTCTCTTGAACATATTTACATTCTCGAGAGTGGATAATATCTATCGTTGATCAAGAGAGGTAGTTCCATGAAAAATCTAATGATATTAAATCTATTTTCCTCCAACATTACAAATAATTTTTAATTGATCTAGTTGAAGGAGATCCACGTCAAGATATAGTGAAAAATTATGGGCATAACAATTATCTAATGAAGATCATGTCTTGGAATATCATGGGACTCAATAGCCCCCAAAAGCAAGATGTTCTTCGCAATTTGGTTAGAGATCACAAGCCAGATATTTTTTTAATTCAATAAACTAAAATGTCAAAGGAGAAAATTGAAAAGATGAAACTTTTCTAGTATTACAATAACTAGGGCAATAATTCGACTAGTGCTTTTGGAGGCATTGTGACTTTCTGGAATAGCCACACTATCAAAGGAGATCCAATATTGGAAGGTACGAATCATATAGCCACTATATTTTCACATATAAGAGATTACTTCAGTTGGATTCAAGTGAATATATATGCTCCTAATGGAAAAGGAATGATAAAATATTTTTGGTTCCAACTAGCTGCCTTTAGGAGGATTTTTGATAGAGAAGCTTGGATTGTTATGGGGGATTTTAACACACCCTTAATGAATGGAGAAAAATTTGGGGGATACCAGATCAATTTGGAGAGCAAAGAGGATCTTCAGAATTTCATTGATAATCAAGGGTTGATTGATCTAGATCTACATGGAGCTTCCTTTACCTAGTCTAATTGTAGAAAGGGGTTGGATCTCATATAGGTCATATTAGATAGATCTTTAATCTCCAATCATTGGTATTTTGATTATTACTGCTCCCTTAAAGCTCTTACAAGAATTGGTTCTGATAATTTTCCTATTAGTTTCACTGCAGATCCAATAAAAAAGAATAAGAACATTCCTTTCAAATTTGAAAAAATGTGGATCTCTCATCCTGCTCTTAAAGAGGAAATAAGGAAATGGTGGAATATAAGAATTCAAGGAATGGCTATGTTGAGAGTAGCAAAAAAATTAAGGGAAGTAAAATGTAATTTTAAAAAATGTAAAAAAGAATCTTTTGGGAACATCTTTAGGATTAAGTCTGATCTCCAGATGGACTTGGGAGAAATTTAATTTTAAATACAGAAGGAGGGTTACTTGAATGACACTAAGGAAAAATAGAATGAGCTCCTTATGAAGATGCATGACATTATAAGAAAGGAGGAGGAGTTCTGGAGACAAAGATCTAGAGCTCTTTGGTTATCAGTAGGAGATAGAAACAATAGGTACTTCCATCTATCGACATCAAAACATAGAGAGCTATAAACAGAATATCTCAAATAGAAGTGAACAAAACTAGGTATGAGGAGGAGGAGGATATTAGAAAGCAGGCGAGCTCCTTCTTTAAACATCTTCCCTCGACAAGTGATGAAATAAACCAAAATGAGCAGGATCAGTTAGTTGAAGCTATACCAAGAATTATCAACTAGGAAAACAACTCTTTTTTTACCGCTATCCCCACCAATGAGGAAGTCAAGTAGGTTGTCTTTTCCTTTGATGGGAATAAAGCACCAGGGCCTGATGGTTTCCCTTTATTTTTCTTTCAGTGGCTCTGGGAGATTGTTGAAGAAGATGTGGTTAATGTTGTTAAAGAATTTTTTGGATCCATAAGTCTTCTAAAAGAATTAAATGCTACCTTCTTGGTTCTTATCCCCAAGAAACCTGGAGCTAATAATTTTGAGGCTTTTAGGCCTATAAGTCTCTGTAATTCTTTATACAAAATCATCTCTAAGGTCTTAACCTCTAGATTTTTAACTTTTTTGCCTTCCTTGATTTCTCCTCAACAGAATGGCTTTGTCCCTGGTAGACAAATTCTTGACTCAATTGTTATGGTACATGAGAATATTCACTCCTTAGTTGAGTCGAATAGTGAAGGCTTCTTATTAAAGCTTGATATCTCAAAAGCCTATGATAAAGTTGACTGGATTTTCTTATTTAAAATTTTAAAGGCTTTTGGCTTTTGTAACAGGGTTATCCAATTGGTGGAACAACTTGTGTCCATGACTTCCATATCGATTATGGTCAACAGATCCCCCACCTCTTTTTTTCAGAGTACCAGAGGTCTAAGGCAGGGTGATCTTATCTCTCCTATTTTATTCACTATTGTGACTGAAAGTTTAGGCAGGAATATAAAAAAATTGGTCGACTTTAAATTTCTTTCTGGTCTCAAACCTTCCTTGCGCAAGTTGGTGTGATCCCATCAATAATTCGTTGATGAAACTATGATTATGGGTCAAGCTACGGTGTCTGAAGGAAAATCTATAAAACAGTTGCTTGAAAACTACTGGAGAGCTTCAAGACAGTTGATCAACAATCAAAAAAGATCTCTGCTCTTCTTCAACACTCCAGATCATAGACAGGCCAAAATTGCCAGAATTCTGGGTTGTAGGGTGGATTCCTTTCCTGCCACCTACCTTGGTCTACCATTAAGCTTGAAACCTCCCGAGTCTTTCTGGCTCTCGTTGGTTGAAAGATTCAACAAGAAGCTTGCGGGATGGAAAGGAGCCCTGCTAAGTCAAGTCGGAAAACTTTAGCTCCTCAAAGTCTCTCTCCAAAATCTGCCTATCTATGCCCTGAGCCTATTTAAGATTCCTGCTAAATTCGCTGAAGCCATTGAAAAAATTCAAAAAATATTTCTTTGGTCAGGTGTTGAGGAAAAAAAAGACTTCCCTTAATTGGCTGGAATCTAGTTTGTAGACCTAAAAAGGTCAGAGGACTTGGTTTAAAAAGAATCAGAACTGTCAATAAAATCCTCTTAGCTAAACAAATATGGAGAATCTCCTCTTCTTTTGGGGAGTGGATTGATATTCTGGCTAGCAAATATTTAGAAAACAATTGCTCCTCCATTATAAAGAAGGACCCCCACCTTCTTCCCATAGGGTCTACATGCTGGAATAATATAATCAATGGTAAAAATATTATGGATGATGGTATTGGATGGCAAGTGAGAAATGGTAATCACACTAGATTTTGGGATGACAGATGGTTTTTTCAGGAGCCCATTATAAAAATCAATTCCTTCAGTGAATGGGCAGAGATTTGTAAGGCACTATTTGGAACTTATGTGAAATATTACATAGCGAATGGTAATTGGGTGGACTTGTGCAGTGTTAGTCAGGCTTTGGCTCCTATCCAGTCTTCTCTGATGACTGTTAGACTTAGTTCTGAGTAGCTGGATGGTCGGGCGGTTTAGATAGATGAACCCTCTAGCAATTTTTTAGTGTCATCTGCATTTTCCAAGATTACTTCTTCTTTGGACCATCCTCCCTTCTGGTCTAAAGCTTGGTTCAAACATTTGATACCTAAAATTAATATCTTCTTCTAGATCCTTCTCCAAAACAAGGTGCTCATGATTGATAACCTGTGTAAACACGGATTTCAAATTCCTAATAGATGCTTTCTTTGTAAGATGGATGTTGAATCAATGCATAATTTATTCCTTCATTGCTCATTTGCTGCTTCTATCTAGGAAAAAATTATCAGGTTATGGCACCTTCCTTGGGTTTTCCCTTCATCCATTGAAGATTTCTTCACTCAATGGAAAGCCCCGACAAGAAATCCTATGCTCAGGATTTTATGGGATTTATCCTTCCCTCATGTTGCTTGGGGCCTCTAGAAAGAACGCAACAATAGAATTTATAGGGGTAAAGATGCCTCTGTGGATATTGTCTTTGATAAAATTGTCAGATCCCTGAAGGAAAATTTCAATGCCTTGGCTCAGAAGGACAACATGCCCATGAAAGCGGAGCATTTGCTCTATGACTTAATTTTTGCTAAGGATTGGAACATAAATCTTGATTTGTCTAGAACTATAATGAAGGTCAAGAAGGATAGAGAGGGTGTTTGTTGGTCTTTTCTGCCAAATGGTTGGATCAAAGCTAACTTTGATGGTGCGGCTAAAGGCAATCCGGGGGCGGCGGGCTGTGGTGGAGTTATAAGGGATTCCTTTGGCAATTTCATTTGAGCAATTTCCTCTCCTCGTGGTTCTCAAACAAATCATCTGGTGCTTTTCACATCATAAATTTAGCCCAAAGTCTTAACATTAAAAATCTGTGGCTCAAAGGAGATTCCAAAAACATAATTGACTGCCTCTGTGGCAAGTCTCCCCCCTCATGGACCATTAAATTGTGGGTTGAGGATGCCATATTGACTTTGGCTAAATTTGAAAAAGTTAAAATATCACATGCTTATAGAGAAGCTAATGTTGTTGTGGATTTTTTTGCTAACGAAGGAGTTATGAGTAAAGATGTGCGTACCTGGCTTAATACTAGCGATCTAAACTCTAATGTCTGTGCCCTATTAAATTATGATAAATCACATGGAAAAGCGACGTGTTATCCCTTTAATGAGGACATGTTGGATCTTTCACATCACATTCATTAGAGTGCATGGGACCAAGCCCAACATCTTAATTTGCAAGAAAACTCTGTACGCTTTGTGGGTTCTTAGATTTGGTAGGGCCAATTTTAGTAAAGCTTTTGTTTTGTCTACCCCACTATGTCGGCCAAAATGGGAGGAGACAGAAAGCGAATTGAGCCAGACAGCTATGATACACACATGAAAAATGCAAAGGCTTGGAGTAAGGTTAAAAGCGAAGGGTTGCTTCCTTTCCTGGAGAAGCTTCATGGCTCTAACTAGGAGGCTACAGATCTCTTTGTTAAAAAGTGGAATAATGGAAACTTGGCCCTGTTTGGTAGGAATGTGGAGCTCAGCAAAAATCTTATTGCTGATGTTACGGGATTATCTACTGAAGGGAAGAAGTTCTTTACGGATAGGGCTTTTCCTGATGAAGCTGTGATTAGATTTCCTAAAAAGGACAAAGAAAGGCTAAGTCTAGTTAAAATTGCAAAGAGCTACTTCGATGCTGACACCATAAAGGCCATTTGGAGAAAGGTTCTGCGGGTCATCATGGAGTACATTACGGTGGACAGGTGCTTCACCAGAGTTTATGGCTACCACTTTTCTCTTCTCAACCACTTCTGATACAAGGTTAGGGTCTCTCTCCCCTATTATCTTTTTTGTTCCTTGAAGAAAAGCTTGGAGGATAATAAGAAAAACCCTAAAAGATTCCCCATCCTGCACACTGGGTTAATAAGGTTGATTGTTGAACATTTCCAAAAAATGCCTACCCCCGCTATCCTAGAAACTATCCCTAATTTTGAGAGTGATGACACTGAGCTCAGTGGCTTGGAGTATCTACCTAACTCTAGTCTAGCTAGAAAAGTCCTTAGCTTGCATGCTGTCTCTTCTGGGAACAAAAACCCTACACCCCTTTCTGGTAAAACCCGTGTTGAGCTTGAGCCTGATAGCCCCTCCCTTAAGAACAGTTCTATTGATAAGAAACCCCAGGCCAAAAGCCTTGTTTCGAACTCTAAAGAATCCTCTGAGTCAGAGGAGTCTAATGCCAGCAAAACTAAGCTTTGTGCTGAACCTCTGCCAGATAAACATGCTAATGATGACTCCCCTATTATTCCTAACCTTGAGAAAACTTGTCCTAATACTAGAAAAGAGCCCTCTCTAGATGTTCTGAACCTTGCCAAAACCAATTCTGAGTCCCATTTCAAACTCTTGGAATGGACTTTTACTGAAATTAATGAGTTGAAAATAAAAAATTGGGCCCTTCAAAGCAAGATTGAAGAGTTGGGTGCTAAGATTGCAGAGATTGAAAAGAAAGATGTGGATCACAGTAACATAAATATAGACTCCAAGGTTTAGAACATAAGGAATACCATCAAAACCGTTGCTGAGCAAAACAACTGAATGGCAAGACACAATGCCATTATCATTAACGCGATGACTAAAAATCTAGATAAATCCCAACAGGGATCTCTAGTGGTGGATCTGGAGGAAACAAAGGACAAAAGCTAGGATACAAATGTGGGAATTTCCAAAAGAACTAGAGCCAATCTAGAGCACAAGGTCCCCCCTACTTTGAAGATGATTCAAATTTTAAAAAAGGAGTCAATGATATGCAAAATCTAGAGGTGGAGACGGAGTCTATCCTCAAGACTCTGAATTAACGACTGGGGTTTTTGCTGCTTACTTTTTTGTTCCTCTTGGTTTGACATTTCTGGTCTTTTTTGTTTGGTTACTGCTGATCTTTTCTTGGGTAGCTGGTCTTTTTGGTTGGACTTTTGTGTCCTCTTTTCTGTTTTGTAAACGTTGTGGTTTCAGGTCCTTGTAAAACCCGTTTTACCCCTTTTATCAAAAACATAGCGAGAAAAGGATCAACATACAAGAAAGCAGAAAAATGATGCAAAAGCTTTATTTGAAATCCAACAAGAAATGGATGAGTCAATGTTTCTTAGATTTGTAGTAGAAGCAAGATCCAAGAGGGCATGGGATATTTTTGATATAGCATATCAAGGTGCTACAAAGGTGAAGGTAGCTAAACTACAATCTCTTGAAAGAAGTTTTGAGAATTTACAAATGAATGATTTGGATTCGATAGACCAATTTTTAAGTAAGGTAATGAATATTGTAAATAAAATTAGATCTAATGGAGAAGAATTAATAGATGAAAATATTATACAAAATATTCTTTGGAGTTTACCCAGTAAATTGAATGCTATAGTTGTAGTAGTTGAGAAATCTAAGGATTTGACACAGTTATCAGTAAATGAATTGATTTGATCTTTTTTAATACATTATTCTAGAATGAATACAAATAAAAATACTTCTTTTGACAATGCTTTCAAGTCTCAGTTATCATATGATGGAGGAAGAGGCATGTCAAGCTTCAAAGGAAGAGGTAGAGGTAGAGGCAAAGGTGGTAGAAGTTATCTAAATCAAGATGAAAAAATAATCTAGATCAAGGTGAGAAATAGTGAGAACCACAACAATAGAGGATGTGGAAACAATCATTCCCATCAAAATTTACAAAGGTTTGATATATCTAACATTCAATGTTGTGATTGCAAAAAATATGGATATTATGCATATGAATGTAGAAAGAAACAAGGAGATATGGATAAGTAGAATGAAAATTACACAAATGAATCTAGATCTAGTTCTTAAAGTATGTTCATCACATGTCACATTGGTCAAGAGAGCACTAGAAATATTTGGTTTTGATATAGTGAATGCAATAATCATATGACAAAGAATAAAGACTTGTTTTCTAGTCTTGATGATTATATAAATTTTCAAGTGAAATTAGGAAATGATAATAAAGTGGATGTAATTGGTAGAGTAATAAATATTTTGACAAGAAATGGTGAAAGAAATTTTGTTCCTGATGTTTATTTTGTACCTAGACTAAAGCATAATCTTATGAGTGTTGGAAAATTAGTACAAAAGGGTTACATGGTATCTTTTATTAATAATGTTTGCACAAGGTTGGATATATTTTCAAATGATAGGTTGATTGCAAGAGTGGAGATGGCCAAGAATCGGATGTTCCCCCTTCAAATTCATTGCACCCTAGGAGAAGAGGAAGCCAATTTCAAAACTATGCATTTAGACCAATCATGGCTATGGAATTTGAGGTATTGGAATTTAAATTTTGGGGTTGAGTTTGTTACAAAAGAAACAAGTGGTAAAAGGATTTTCACCTATAGATCAGCAAACCAATTCATGTGAGAGTTGCATTTTGGAGAAATAACATAGAGAGAGTTTTCTTGTAGGAGTTAGCTAGGGTAGTATTGGAGATAGTTCATAGTGATTTATGTGGACTAATGCAAACACCATCACTTGGAGGTAATATTTATTTTCTAACCTTCATTGATGATTTGAGTAGAAATAATTGGGTATATTTTCTTAAGAAGAAGTCTGAAGCATTCATAGAATTCAAGGAGTTCAAAGCTATGGAGGAAAAAAATGTCAACTATACATCAAAGTACTTAGATCTAATAGAGGTGGAGAATTTAGTTCTCATGAATTGTTATATTTTCTAAAAATCATGGGATCAAGAAATAATTTTCAACAAGGCACACACCACAACAAAATGGCGTAGAAGAGAGGAAGAATAGAACCATAATAGAAATGGCTAGGAGCATGTTGAAGGCTAAAAGCTTTCCTAATTATCTTTGGGTAGTAGTAGTAGCTTATGCAGTATACATTTTGAATAAAAGTCCTACAAAAAGTGTCAAGGAAAAAATTTCTCTCTAAATTGATAAAGTGATATTTTTACGTCACTATTGAGAGACTCAACTAGCATATAAAATGATTTATTTGATAAAGTGATATTTTTTAAATTGAAAATGGAGTGGAAAATGTCAAAAAAACCTCCTCATTAATAGATGAGGAGGATGGGAAATATTCCCATATCTCTTACGGATCATTTGAACCTAGCATGAAAAAAAAAGAGAAAGTGCATTGATAATCACCTTACCAAATTCAATGTAGGTATGTGCCTCTTACTTTTCATTGCATATTATTATTTTTCTTTCCTTTAAATAGTAATACATGTTGACCTCAAATCAAAATAGGGAAAAAACAAAAAAAAAATTAGAGGCATAAAAATCTACCAAGAATGTCTTAGCTATGAAGCTTCTTTCAAAACATAGTTTTGGTCACAAATTCTACACCAAAGAAATGCACATATTCACCAATCTCCTATTTATTAAATTAGGTGGAGCTAGTGAGAACTATTGTGGTGTTATATTTTAATTTAGGACTTGATTTTGTATTTTGTTACAAATGTGTGACTTTAAATCTTGTTATTTCTCAATGATAATATAAATTTTATGTTCTTGTTATCACTTATTAGATTTAATTAAACAAGTTTATATATATATATATATATACACACTGTGAAACTTGTATATCTATGTCATTTATTTTTCTTTAATTTATATATAACTTTGTGTGATGGTAGTCTCAATATTTTAGCTATTTATATTAATATTTAGTAGGCATAAAAATTAGAGGTCAAGAAACAATAAATAAATTTATGTGGAAGATAAAAGTCTATATTGCATTTTCATGTATGTTTAAAAACTCAAAAGGTCCGCCAAATAAAGTGGATGGGATTAGAGGTGAGTGAGCAATTTGCAAAGATTTCTCAAATATGCAAGAACATTACAACTTCATAATGGAGTACATTATGACCCCATAGCACCCACACATTAAAATTTTTGATGTTAAGGCTTAGAACAAAGATTAAGAGGGGCATGAAACACAACACATCACAAATTATTCAATGTGCACATCAAAGATCTCAAAATGGTTATCGATAATGAGCCAACATAGAGGGTAAGATTAACAAAAAAACATTGGATAGATTTCCTTTATAATTATTATTTTTTCTTTTATTCTTACTTCTTCCTTTTAATCTTCCAATGACACAATAACTCAAAATAAAAAATAAAATATTTAGAAGAATTCCTATAAATGAATACTCTCATATCTCTTAAAATGAGACCCACATACATACATATATATATATATAATTCTAAAATTACAATACAAAAACTTGTTGTTCCATAAACAATTATCAAGGAACACAAAGCTTAAAAAGAGAAAAAAAAGAATTTGTCCATCTGTAATCCACAATGACTTAAAACCTTAGGATCTCTTTGTTACATTACCTTCTTTTGAAAAGTATTTTTCCTTTCTCACAATCACAAAGCCACTGGTTCCAACAAATCATAGAAACCAAGCTTAGTTATTCTCATCCTCCTATAGCCACTGATATTGCTGTAGTAATTTTTTTTTGCATAAAATAAGAAGTAGTTATGCAAACCAAAGAGAAATCTTTCTCACGTTACTTTCTCCAGTGTCCTGCAACTACTAATATAGCTGTAGTAAAATAATTCTACATAAAATAACATGTATTTTGTTGGATTATTTAATCTTGAGTAGCAACAGGTAGATGCATTTAATGCCTAGTCAGGGGAGATCCTTTGGATTGTTCCCCCCTTTTTCACTGTTAGATATTTACTATCCAAATAAATGTGCTTTGATAGAAAATTAACTCCAGTAGGTGAATTTGAAATTGAGTGCTAGTTTTGGAAAGGGAAACAAAAGACAAAAGAAGAATAGAATGTTTATTCAGTAAGAAAAACAGAGACAATTAGTTTTTGCAGCATCAGACAAGGAAGAATGTTTAACAGAAATGTGAAGGGAATGTTCAGGACAACCTGCAGCAACAAAGGACATTGACATAGAGTTGTTCTTCAGTGCTCTAGAATATCTCCAACACACAGTAAGCTCCAGTGCACTGAAATATGCATAATTTTTGTATGAAGAATACACAGAGCTTTTTCTTTGAATTTTGTATGTAATTTTTTTTATTGTAATCTTTAGTGAATGAATGAAATCAAATATATTATTTTTCCTCCTTGTCTTCTTGTCTCTTTAGTCTGTGTGTTTTCATTCTTTTCTCCCTATAGTTGGGTTTATTTTCCCAACAGACTGGTATCAAAGCCCTATGTTTTTTGGGCATTTAGTTTTTAAATTCCTAGCTTTGTTCCTAGGCGTGTTGTGGTAGAACTTTAGTTTCTATGTATTTGGGAAAGCCCTAGTTTTCTGGGCAGTGAAGAAAATCCTTAGATTTTATCTAGGTATTTGTAGTTTTCCCCATTTAGAAAAATGGATAGAGGAGATAATAGGAGTTGGCAACAACCACCTGGAAAAAATTATGATGTCTGGGAAAAGAAAATGAAAACCATTTTAGTAGCAAATGATTTGTGGGAGTTAGTAGCAAATGGGTTCATAGATGTGACTTACCCAAATGCATTTGCAGCATTGGGCAATGCTCAAAAGAACTAGTTGAAGGAGACAAGGAAAAATTATACCAAATCCCTTAGTCTGATTGAGACAACCTTGACAAAGGCTATCTTTCCTTGAATAGCCATAGTTAGTTATGAAAAAGAAGAATGAGAAATCATTCAAACCACCTACAAAGAGACTAAAAAAGTTAGGTCAATGAAACTCTAGCTGCAAAGAACAAAATTTGAGACCATGCAGATGAAGGACAATGAGTCCATTTTAGATTTTCATACAAGGGCTTCCACCTTGATTAATCAATTGAGGATAAATTGAGAAACCATGGAAGAGAAAAAGATTGTGGAGAAGATTCTCAAAAGCTTACCCACAAAATTTTACCTAGTGGTTATTTCCATAGAAGAGGCAATAGACCTCTAAACATTATCAGTTGATGAGTTAATGGGTTCACTTCAAACCAATGAGCAACACCTAAATAGGTCTACAAATTCTTCCTAGGAAGAATCCTTCAAAGCACAAGAAAATGTGAGAGGTAGGGAAAGACGAATAAATGGAAGAAGAAGAGGTCATAGAGGTAGAGGTAGAAGGAACTCCGGAAGAGGAGGATCAAATAGTTAAGAGAAGGCCAACACCTCCCTTGACTTCCAAAATGCAAAGAAAAATAGCAGCTCGAATCAGAGATCTAATGAGAGCAATGTGCAGTGTTACTACTATCATAAGTATGGTCATTATGCAAGTGAATGTAGGAAGAAACATCATGACCAAGGGAGTCAAAATGCAAATGTGGAAAATGAGAACAAGGATGAAAATGAAAAATAGTCAAGTTTTTATTGCATGCAATCTTGCAGAGTAAGATAGCGCTAAAGTTTGGTATTTGGACAACGGCTATAGCAACCACATGAGTGATAAGAGAAATTTATTTTCCTCCTTTGACCACAACATTAAGTCTGAAATCAAAATGGGGAACAATGGGAAGGTTCTAGTCATGGGCAAGGGCATAGTGTGCCTACAAACCAAGCATGGTGAAGAAAGACAACTCCATGACATCTTTTATCCCCCAAGAATGAAACACAATCTCTTGAGCATTGGACAGATGGCACAAAATGGTTACAAAGTGCTAATGGAGAAAGGGGAATGTATCATCTATGACAGAGATGGAAGCAAGAAAGTTATGGCAGCGGTTCAAGTGACAAAGAACTAGATGTTTCCTCTCAAAATACAAATCTCAGCACAGTCAATAGGCCTACATGAGTCATCCTTCAAATAGTCATCCAAGACCCATCCAAGCTTTGTAATTTGAGGTATGGGCATCTAAGTCATTCTAGTTTAAATATTTTAGCTAAAAAAGATATGGTTAGGGGCCTACCAACAATCATAGAGCCCAATGGAAAGTGTGAAGCATGCATCCTGGGTAAACAACATAGGCAACCTTTTAATCAGGGCATTCTAGGAGAGCTAGAGCAACATTAGAGCTGGTGCATTCAGATTTGTGTGGTCCCATGAAGACCCCAATCCTAGGAGGAAAATTTTATTTTATGACACTCACAGATGACTATAGTAGAAAATATGGGTGTATTTTTTGAAGAAAAACTCAGATGCATTTGAGAAGTTCAAGGAGTTTAAGGCCTTGGCTAAAAATTGAAGCGGCCATTATATCAAAGTTCTTAGAAATGACAGAGGGGGAGAGTATATCTCTCAAGAGTTTATGAATTTTTGCAAGTCTCAAGGTATTCAAAGACAACTCACAACCCAATATACTCCACAAAAAAATGGAGTAGCTGAAATAAAGAATAGAACCATCACAAAAATGGTAGAAAGCATGTTGAAGGAAAAAGGTTTGTCTAATGAGTATTGGGGTGATGTTGTAGCAACAACAGTCTACATCTTGAATAGTTGCCCCACAAAGGTAGTTTTTAATAGGATCTAACAAGAAGCGTGGACGAAATGCAAATGGAGTGTTGAGCATTTAAGAATATTTGTATGTTTGGCATATGCACTCGTGCAAAAAGAGAAAAGGAATAAATTTGACGACAAAAGTGAAAAATGCATTTTCATAGGCTATAGTGAAGAATCCAAAGCCAATTGTATAGTCCCATCACCAAGAAAGTGGTGATCAGTAGGGACGTTGAACTCATTGAAAATGAGTCATGGGATGTAATAATGGATAGCAATACAGGTATTTCAATCTCAATACCCTTTGAGGATGAAGAAGATACATAAGGTAGATGCGCCAGAAATCTACAACAAGTTGACAGTTCATAAAATAGTAGCAACAGCTCCAAAAATTCTTAGTAGAGAAGTTGCTCTAGAAACTTCCAATAGGGTAGATGCACTAAAAACTTTTAGTAGGGAAGTTTCTTTAGAAACTTACAGCAACAATCTTCATCAGTCTAGCAGTCAAGCAACTTTGAAATTGATGCCATGAAAGACTAGAAGCGTGAGGGAAATTTATGACAACACAAGGTATGATGATTTTGATGAGAATTCATATTTTTCTATGTTTTCTTATAGTGATCCAATGTATTTTGAAGAATTCATGAAAGAAGAAAAATGGTGTAAATCCATGGATAAAGAGCTGGATGCTATAGTGAGAAACAATACATGGGAGCTCACTGATTTACCCAGAGGGAAATTAGTCATTGGAGTTAAGTTGGTCTATAAGACCAAATGTACTATTGATGTTAAGGAGGTACTACTGATGGTAAGGTTGAAAAGCATAAAGCAAGGATAGTTGTCAAGGGATATAAACAATAGCCTGGAAGAGACTACAATGAGACATGTGCACCAATTGAGAAGTTGGAAATAGTGCGGGTAGTCCTAGCAATTACAACCCAACACAAATGGAAAGTATTTCAAATGGATGTGAAATCAACCTTATTGAATGGAGTGCTAAAAGAAGAGGTGTATGTGGAGCAACCACTTGGCTATGAAGTCCCAGGGAAAGGAGACAAAGTCTACAAGCTTTGGAAAGCTCTTTATAGGTTGAAACAAGAACCAAGGGCATGGTACAATAGAATTGACTCATACCTTCTGAGTAATGGGTTTAGAAAAAAGTAGTAGTGAGCCCACACTCTACATTAAGGAAGCCAATGGTGAGATTCTTATTGTTGTTTTGTATGTAGATGATTTAATTTTCACATGGAATAGTAATCTTTTCATTGTTGATTTCAAAGAGGTAATGAAAAATTAGTTTGAAATGGCAGACCTAGGTTTGCTAAAATATTTACTAGGCATAGAGGTCCAACAAATAGATCATGGCATCTTTATTTCACAAGAAAATTATGCTAAACAAATCTTGAAGAGATTTAGAATGTTGGACAAAAAACCAGCCCCAACCCCAATAGCTACAGGTCTAAAATTAAGAAAAGAGGACATCAGTAGTGATGTTAACCCAACCCTCTACAAGAGCATGGTTGGAAGCCTCAGGTATTTGATAGATACAAGACCTGATTTGATGTATGCGATAAGCTTTATTTCTAGGTTCATAGAGCAACCTAAAGACACACTGGCAAGCAGGAAAAATAATTCTAAGTTATGTCAATGGTATGAAAGGCTATGATATTATGTATACCGCCTCCAATGAGTTTCAATTGGTTGGGTACATAGATAGTGATTGGGAAAGAAATATAGATGACGGGAAGAGTACATTAGGATATTTTTTCCACATGGATTCAGGAGAAATATCATGGGCCTCAAAGAAGTAGCCCATAGTTTCTCTCTCCATAACTGAAGTGGAGTAGATAGCAACAAATGTAGCAGCATGTCAGACAATTTGGCTTAGAAGAATCCTTGCAGATTTGAATGAGCAACAAGAAGATGGTACAACCATATTTTGTGACAATGTGTCTTCTATTACAATGACTAAGAATCCCATCTTTCATGGATGAAGAAAGCACATCAAAATCCACTACCATTTCATAAGGGAGTTGGTGGAGTATGGAGAGATTCAACTTCAGTATTGCAGATCTAAGCAACAACTCACTAATATTTTCACAAAGGAATTGTCAAAATAATCCTTTGAACTCCTAAGAGATAGGCTTGGTTTGTAGGAATGTGTTGGAACTTTAGTTCTGGAAAACACAGAAAAGCATTGATGCTATTGAAATTTAGTTCTAGAAACTCAGAAAGGCACCAAAAATTAGAACAACTACAAACAGGTATGCTCCAGAAACTTTGCTCTGGTGCTTCAGAATCATTGCTCTGGTTCTGTGGAAACTTTGCAGAGTGATGAAGAATAGGGATAGTTGCTCTAGAAATGTTACTCTGAAAACTTTGCTTTGGAAATTTTAAATGATGATGAAAAGAAAAATGGCTCAGGATTAAGGGGGAGTGTCAGATTATTTAATCATGAGCAGCAATGGGCAGATGCATTTAATGCCTAGTCAAAGGAGATCCACTTTGGATCGTTCCCCCCTTTTTCATGGTTAGATATTTGATGTCCAAATAAATGTTCTTTGACAAAAAATTAACTCTAGTAGGTGAATTTGAAATTGAGAGTTAGTTTTGGAAAGGGCAACAAAATACAAAAGAAGAATAGAATGTTTATTTAGTAAGAAAAAAAGAGGCAGTTAGTTTTTGCAGCAACAGACAAGGAGGAATGTTCAGCAGAACTATGAAGGGAATGTCTAGAAGAACTTGCAGCAATAGAGGACATTAACATAGAGCTATGCTTCAGTGCTCCAGAATATCTCTAGCACATAGCAGCACACAATAAGCTCCAGTGTGCCAGAATATGCACAATTTTTGTATGAAGAATACACAGAGCTTTTGCTCTGAGTTTTGTCTATAATATTTTTAATTGTAATATTTAGTTAATGAATGAAATCAAATATATTATTCTACCTCCTTATCTTGTTGTCTCTTTAGTCTATGTGTTTTCATTCTTTTCCCATTGTAGTTGGGTTTATTTTCCCAAAATAATTATGCAAACCACATAGAACTCTTTCTCATGTTACTTTCTCCAGTGTCCATATTTAATATTAGATGAAGGAATCGGGCAGTAAAACCCATCAATGTAGATGATATGAATATAAAATATTTGAAGCATGTTGTATGTAATGAGAAAAGAACTTACTTATTATATAAAAAATTAACGATAAACTAATTTAAAATTATATGCAAGAAAAAGAGTACTATATTCTAGCAATATATATAATCTAAACTTGACAATACATACAAACTTACAATGGATATTGTTCTTCCAGCTATATTTTTGAAATCTCCCCTCTAGTCATCTTCTCTTAATGATGTGAGACAGATCTAGACAATTGATGAGTTGTGAAAGTATTACTATTCTAATTTCCATTCAAACTGACAATCTACTCTATTTTCTTTTTTTCTTAATTTTCTATTTTAGATCACTATTGGGAACCCAACAGAAAATAAAACAATATATTGGATGAGAATGATATTTGTGTACTTGGAAATGGAGGAGTGGAGAAGAATGATCCAACTCCACATTATCAAATGAAGAGGATAGGAAACATGCCCAGATCTCTTAGAGATCAACTAAAAATGCAGTTATATTTTGACGAGGGCGCTAACCTGAGACATAAAATAACAAACACAAAGTAGAGAATAATTTTTTATTTAGAAATATGGAATTCTTACATTTAGAGGATCTCAAATCCTTGAGCTCCACAATACATGCAAATTACAAATATTACAAAAGTTCCCCTTGCGCAACATGCGAACTCTTTTCCCCAAAAAACTATCAAAAATCAAAAAAACCTACCCATAAATAGATAATTTTCCATTTTGGAGCCAAACAACATTTTAATTATGAGTTTTGGTGGTTTGACACCAAAATTTACAATTTGAAATTCAAAAATCGAGTCCTAATTTGAAAATTGGCAATTTTCAAAAAATTGGCCAACTTTCACAAGCCATAACTTTTGATTTGGGACTCTTTTTTTCGAACCGTTTGAACCGTTGGAAAGGTCTCAAAGTGAAGTACGTGCTAAGAATCCACTCCATTGGTTTTGGAAAATTTTGGGCCCATACGAGATGGTTTAGTGCCTCAAACTCGACTCTAAAGGTTTTTCAAGGCAAAAAGCATAAACTAAAACTTGAATAACTTTCAAACTGTGAATGATCTTGACCTGATTCTTTCTCCAAAGTGCTTATTTTTTTGTCCTAAACCTTCTCTTAAATTTTTACCTCTTCATGCCTTCAAATTCAAAACAGCTAAAAATAACAGTTTAGTAGAAAAAGCAAAAAATCAGTTCTGAAAGTTGGAAACTCTTATTTGATGAAAAGGGTATCCAAAAATGCAAAAACATCTAGAAAAATCCAAAAAAAGAAACATAAATGGAAAGAATATTTTTTGGTGATGTAGGATTTCCCTTACACCACTGGATGCTCATGCATCATATTTGTTTCATTCTTCATTTATAACTACATTCTCAGATGATCACCAATAGATCTAGTCATGTTTCATTTACTAGAAATAATGAGGAGGCTGCATAACTTTCTCAACTCCTCAATTTTCAACTAAACAAATATCATTTCCATCCAATAAATAGGATTAAGGGAATCACAATCATGATCTCACACTTTCATTACATTTAGAGCATAAGTTCAAACAAAAAAAACATCTATTAAAAGTATAGTTGTCGAACCATAAGAGATTAACCAACTCTAAAAAAAAATAAAAGAGAATAAAAAGTACAGTAGTCACTATATTGGTTGTAGGAAGAAATGGTCAACACAGAAAAATGGTCTCCAATTAATGCTGAATTTGTTGAGCATTTCTTTGAATAGAATGATATTTGTGTACTTGAAAATGGAGTAGGGAAGGATAAGTAGCCTCCAGGACAATAGGAAACATGCCTAGATCTCTAAGAGATCATCTCAGAGTGCAGGTATATTTGTTTTATTCTTGAATAATAGCTACATTCTCAAATGATCTCTTATAGATCTGATCATGTTTCCTTTCCTCCTTATACTTATCCAACGAAACTTCTTTAACATTCTCTACTCCATAATTTTCAACTGCACAAATATCATTTCTATCCAATAAATAGATGCTTAAGGAAAAACAAACCCTTTTCTGTAATAGAAAATCATAGTCGTTCACACAGTGGAAGATATCACACTTTCATTACATCTAGAGCATAAATCCAAATAGAAAATCATATCTATTAAATGTATAGTAGTTAAACCACAGGAGCTTAACCATTCTAAAAAATAAAAGAGAATTACATAAATCAGTTACTATCTTGGCTGAAATGGTCGCATAGAAAGAAATGGTCTCCAAATAATGTTGAATTTGCTCAACATTGCTTTGATAGAATGTCTTCACAATTTAACCTAATTTTTTCATGTGTCACATTTTTTAGATTGAAGAATTAAAACACAAATAAATTACAAATAAATTACATAAATCAACTAGTAGAACATATGAAGTATAGTTTTTGTTTCTAATCCAACCCAACAATTTATTTGACTTTGCCAAATCTATATCTCTGCAATTTGAAACTTACAGCCGTTAGTAATGTTTTATCTCTTTTGGGTTCTCTTTCACTACATTGAGAAAAAATGTTAATTGAGAGAAGACTCTAAATTTAATAGAAAATAAACCAATAATTCATTTATAACTCTTTGAATGACTAGTTATGAAGGTCTGGAGATCAATAAGACTTTTATTTTCTTCATTTATGAATAAATTGTGTTCCATACATAGAAATAACGATTGTATACCATGAGGTTTGGTCAAAAAGCTAAAGATATGTTTGTAGAATAGGATAAAATCAAGGTTAAGGTAGGAATCAACAAAACTAAAATCTTAAGATCGTAAATCAATAATGAAGCAAAAAAAATTTCTCTTTCTTGCTTTGTATGTTGGATTGCCCTTAGATATGACTATCCAGCAATAGCCTAATGATAATGACAGCAAAATAATGAATATAGTAGTTGTCTCCTAGAATGTACTTGCATAAGTTATCTAGATTGGACTGAAATGACAATGATAGGCCTCTTTTATAGAAAACCAAATTTGAATGAAGGGCTAGGATTAAAAGCCAATAAGGTGTGACAATCAATGGCTAAAAATGAAAGTTGTAAAATGAAATAGGGTTAGGGACAAATTAGGGGAAAGATAAGAATATATGGTTGAGATTGAATTATAAAAGGGTGAAAACTAAATGACATGTGAAGGGAGAGGACTAGAACGATAAAGAGATTGGCACAAAAAAAAAAGTTGCTAGATAAATCAAATAATTATAAAATTATTTAACTTAGGAGGGAAAGTGAATAACTAAATAATTAAAACAATTATTTAATTACAAAAGAAGAGGGAAAATTGACCTTTTAATTAAATAATGATTTAATTTAAAAGTGGAAGTAAAGGAAAAATTAGTAAGTCATTTAATTTATGGAAGAAGATAATGAATAATTAAATAATTGAAATAATTATTTAATTATAGTAGAAAAATGATAATAATTAATTAAATAAAATTTATTTATTTTGGAAGAAAGGGGACATTAGTGACATAATTAAATAAATGACGTTTATTTAATTAATCAAAAAGAAAAATAAAAGTAAAAAATGAATTAATTAAATAATTAAAATTATTTAATTGATAGAAGAATTGTGGCCTTAGACAATAATCAAATAATTAAGATTATTTAATTATTACGGAAGAAGGGGATTCATGAAGAAAAATAGTGTTCGCAAGAAAAGGATAATTTTTATTATGTACATTTCCCCCACCCCTTGATACAATACAATTTATCCCATTGTGTCAAAGAATT
>VDFB02353493.1:361266013-361340067 GCA_007258455.2 Sequoia sempervirens | reverse complement strand
TAATGGAGAAAAAATATTATGCCCTAGTAAAGGTTGTAAAAAATTATAGACCCTATTTAGTTGGTACACAAATAGTTGCATATGTACCACATGATATAGTGAAGGAAATATTTACTAAAAAAAAAGTCACTAGTAGGTGTAGATGGATAAACAAGATTCAAGAATTCAACATTGAGATATAAATAATTAAATTGGTCATCCTAGATAATATCTAGGAAAGTGGATGGTTGAATCAAATCTTGAGACCATTGAGATAAATCAAGTGGAGGTGGAAGAATATCAAGTATGGTATAAATTAAAGGCTTCCCATTGGTATAAATACATATCCTTAACTTTTATGTATCCTGCTATGAGATAATGAATCTCATTAGGTCCTTATATCTTGCCATGGAGTTGTATGCTTCAGTCTGCAAGTCATTTGTATCTTTCCCTAAGGTTGTGTGCCTTAGTCTACAAGTATTTTTCCATTGAGCCTTATTTTGTAAGTAGTGAGCTTCATATATTGTGAGTTAACTCTCACCATGGTTTTTCCCTCATTAGGTTTTCCACGTAAATTTGGTTTCATCTTGTGCATGTGTGTTCCTTGTTTTATCTTTCCTTTTTGTTGATCTAGTTAAGGGTTGTTGAAATTGTTAAGAGATTAAATTGCTATATATTTCATTGCTACTATTTTTTTTAAGTATTTATGGTTTGGTTAAATAAGTTTGAATTGTGCCGAAGGTATTAAGTTCTGGAGGGGTTTAAGTTTTTGAAGATACTGATTAACCACCCCCCCTCTTAGTATCTAATGTGTTCAACAATTGGTATCACATCCAAGTTCCTCTAAAGAATCTTAACCACTTGAGGTAATGGTTCAGGATAGCACATGATGGATCATACAAGGGTCCTATGTTTGATGGGACTAATTACACTTTTTGGAAATTGAGAATGGAAGGCCATCAGAACTCTCTAGGGTTTGGTGTTTGGAAATTAGTCAAGGATGGTTATGTTGCTCCTGCTAGTCCTCTAATAGATCTAGTTGAAATAAGGTTGTATGAGAATAATGTCAAGGCTAAGAATGTTATCTTGTGTGGGTTGGATGATTCATAACTCTTGAAGGTGATGAATTGCAGTTCTATTAAGGATGTTTGGGGAAAACTTAACAACATCTATGAAGGAGATACCAAAGTAAAGCAAGTCAAGATGCATATTTTTAAGAGAAAATTTAAGACCCTAAGGATGAGAAAGGATGAATACATTGCATATTATATGCTCAGGGTGCATGAAGTGGTTACTGGCATCACAGGTCTTAATAGAGTAGTAAAAGAAGATGAGATTGTAAAAAATGTTATGAGATCTCTCCCTAAATCCTGTAGTCATAAGGTGTTTGATATTGAAGAGTTTAAATATTTGGAACAATATTCAATAGATAAATTTTTTGGTGCTGTAACTACCTTTAAAATGAGAGAATTTGACAAAGATGTTCCAAAGAAAGAAGCAACATTTAAAGCAAATAAAAAGATAGAAGATGAATCTGTTGATCAAAATGATGAATTTGATGAAGTTGAAGAAAAATTTATAAGAATATTTAAGAATGGCACCAACAAATACAAAGGTAAGTTACCTTTCAAGTGTTTCAATTATGGAAGGATTGGTCATTTTGCATCTAAATGTCCCTATAAAGAATCTGAAGATGGTAATAAAAGAGATAAGGCTAAAAGAGGTCTTTATTCCAAGGAAAGCATTTTTTCCTTAGAAGATGAGGATAATGATTCAAATGATGAAACCCTATTCATGGATTTGAAAGACAAAAAGAGAAATATTGGAGAATGTAAGAGGTCTGGTACCTTGCAAAATGTTAAGATTATTGAAAAATCAATGGAATTATGGACTACCTTTCATGCAAAGGAAGAAGAAAATGCTTGGGTGATTGATAGTGGTTGCTCTCACCACATGACTGGTGATAAGAGAAGGTTCATTAGTCTCAAGAAGGGCAGTGGTGGAGTTGTTAAGTTTGGTGGTGATGAGTCAACACAAATTTGGGGAAAGGATGCTATAACAATTGATGGAAAGAATAGAACTAAGGATGTTCTTTATGTCCAGGGTCTGAAGCATAATCTTCTAAATGTTAGTCAAATGTGTAGAAAATGATACAATCTTACTTTTGATGCTAATTTTTGTGAGATCAGGAAAGTTGGGTTTGAAGATTAGTTGTTGAAGGAACAAGGAAAAGTGGAAGTATATATCATCTAAAGGAGGCTAGTGGAATAATCTTTTTATTGGACCAGTTTGGAGAATGTTGGTTGTGGCACCAAATGATGGGACACATCAAATTTGGCAATATGGTGAAGATCAATTCATGTCATGTTGTAAGAGACATGCCTAAGATAACCAAGCCTGCAAACACATTATGCAAAGAATGTCAAATGGGAAAGAAACAAGGAAAAGTTTCAAAAGAAAGGAATGTTCTGTTACAATTCCATTGGAGTTGATTCATACTGACCTATGTAGACCTAAAAGAACAAGGAGTCAATAAGGTTCAAAAGGTATTTCATGTTTCACTTATAGTTGACTGCACTAGAATGACTTGGATTACATTCTTAAGAGATAAATTAGAAGCTTTTATAAAGTAAAATATTCAAATAAAAATTAGAGAATGAGATGGATATTAAGATCAAATGTTTAAGACCATATAGAGGAGGTGAATTTACTTCAAATAAATTTGAAATTTTATGTGAAGATAATGATATTAGGAGATATTTGTTTGCTCCTAGGACCCCTCAACAGAATGAGGTTGTGGAAAGGAAGAATAGGATTTTCTAAGAGATAGCTAGAGTTATGATGAAAGATGTTGATCTGCCAGATATGTATTCGAAGGAAGCAGTTCACATTGTTGTCTATCTACTTAATATAGTATAGTTGAGGGTGAATAGCACAAAGACCCCTTATGAGCTATGGTATGGAAGGCCCCCTATTGTTAGATACTTCAAAAAAAATTGGCAGCAAATATTATATCAAAAGAGATGGAGGAGATCTTGGAAATTTTGACTCAAGGTGTGATGAAGGAATCTTTCTTGGTTACTCAACCAATAGCAAGGCTTATAGATGCTACAACAAGAGGTTGGAAAAGATGATTTAAATCACAAATGTTAAGGTAGATAAAGACTTGTATTAAATATCACAAGAATAAGAGGTTTATAGATTTGATATACCTCCTTAGATTGAAGAAGAAGAATAAGGGAAAGAATAGAAGGAACTTGAACTAGTGAAGGCTCCCAAGACTCCAACAAAGTATGTATAGAGGAACCATTCATTAGATCAAATCATTGGAGACAAGAATGAAGGAATACTAACCAAGAGAAGGCTTGTAAGAGCAAGTGAACAAGTATATTTTTGTTTACTATCAAAGGTTGAGCCCAAGAACTTTGTTGATGATAGAAAATATGATGGTTGGATAAAGGCAATGGAACAAGAACTAGATCAGATAGAGAAGAATCAGACTTGGGAATTGGTTCCCAGACTTGCTAATAAGAATGTGATTGGAACTAAGTGGGTGTTCCAGAACAAACTAATTCAAGATGGTGAAATTGTGAGAAATAAGGCTAGATTGGTTTGCAAGGGTTATTCACAAGTTGAGGGTATTGATTTTGAGGAGACTTTTGCTCTGGTAGCCAGAATGGAGGCAATAAGTATTTTTCTTTCTTTTTTTGTTCATAATAACTTCAAAGTCTATCAAATGGATGTCAATTCATCCTTCTTGAGTGGTGATCTAGACCTGTAGAGGTATATATTGAGCAATAAAATGGTTTCCAGTTATCAGAAGATCCAGACATGGTGTATAGACTCATGAAAGCTTTGTATGGTATTAAGAAAGCTCCTAGAGCTTGGTATGCTTAGTTGGAAAAGTATTTACTTTAGCAAGGCTTCAAGAAAGGTACTCCAAATATCAGCCTTTACATTAAGGTTTAGGAAGATAAATTATTGATTGTGGTTGTATATGTTGATGACATCATCTTTGGTGGAGATGATGATATGTTTAAGAAGTTTACATAAGAGATGTAGAAATAATTTGAGATTTCTATGTTGGACTCAAGGAACATTGAGAGGGGGGGTGAACCAGTGTTCGACAATATTTAAATTTCAATTCAGATCTTAAACCATTTGCAACATTTCAACATAAGTAAAGATGCATGCACATGAAGGAAACTAACAAAATACCATAACACCAAGATTTTTACGTGGAAACCCTGTTAGGGGAAAAACCGTAGTGGAGGTTAATCCACAATTTATACTCTATTAAAAGTATGAAGAAAAAGGGAATGCACATGCATTTAGGCACATTGCCTAGAGCTCACTGCTCAAAAGAAGGAAGGCTCACTGCCTTACAAAATGTTTGGATTACAACAAAGAGTTGAACTGAGAAAGTAGCATCTACAAATGCCTCATATCAGTTTCAGTGAAGCTAATAGATCAAATTTTGGACCTTCTGTCTGATTTTGCACTTCACTTTGCTCTACCTTAATTTGCTTCACAAAAATATTCTTTTGCACAAGTAAAATTCACTCAACTGATCTTCTATTATTTGCACACACATCTGCTCTGCTCTTCACACCCATTCATACATCAAAATGAATTACCCAAACTCACATATATATCCGCTATCAAGGATTTAAATTGCTTTATGTCGGCTTTAATGAAATGAAAATATTTTCCAATAGTAGTCCCAATCCATATTTAATATTCGATGTGTACCCATCAAAGTCAGCTAATGCTATGTTGGGACCCAAAAAAAAAGTTCGAACTCAGAAATATTTAAACAATTACTCCTTACACATCTGTGACATGCCATATACACTGAGTCGGCCTTCATGAATAAATAAACAGAAAAATCATCCTATCAGATCTCCTAACTTAACCACCGATTAATGCGGAAACACAAAACTTAAAAATAAGATAATATAGATACTTAACAACCTTCTCAAAGATCCACAACCTAAAATGATAATCCAGTGAAGCATACAGATCAACATACTAACTGGATACCCATTCTTCATTCTCACTTCTGGTAAAACTCTATTCTTCATTCTTCCTGCTGATAGGAACAAATTATGATCTATGGATCAGAATAATGACTTAGGTTGCCATCAATGACAACACTAGAAGCCATATGCCAATAATCTCCCCCTTTGGCATTGATGGCAACACTTAGTGAAAAATGACTAAGTGTCGGAACCAATATGATTATGCTGCCAAATTTCAAAATTTCAAAACATAGCTCCCCCTTAGAGTGATAAGGCATTTTTCACTACTCTCTCTCCCCGTTTGAAATCAATGAAAAACATAATTTTCACTGCACTCTCTCTCCCTTCCAAAAATTTGATCAAAATTTGAAGAAATACAACTGCTACTTCGAGTCAGAAGATTATCTTGTACTTATCTTTCATTTCCAAAAGAAATTTCCTCCAAGATTCTACTGCAATCCCAATGATTAAGATCAGGTTGTTGTTCTTTGATGTCCGATTGATAATATGGATTAGGGACTCTGGAATTGTGATTGCCTCTTCTAATTTCTCTCCTTTCCTCAGAACCTTAATCAACTGCTCCAATCTGCATTCGATTAAATCCTTCACCTTCCAAAAGGCATCCACAAGGTTGTTTCTGGTGAACATAACTTTTGTATGTTCAAACTACAACACTTGAATCCTTTTCTTGAATGCACCATCCTAATCCTGAAACATGCTATAATCCTAACCAATTTTGTTCAGCTTAGATTCAATCTGCTCCAGCTTATCTTTGTATCTCCCAACTACATGAGTCCAACAAAGACAATAGTTGTAGATGTTATTGGTTGTATTTATGCATTGCCTCAACACATTCATTTGTCTTTTTAGTTTGGTAAGAGATAGCTTGAACTGCTCCTTCAAATGCAGAATTATTTCTCCCTCTTTTCTGTCCTTAGACTCAGAGACCATGGCATCCTTAATGCACTCAATCATCTCTTCGGGAAACACATTCAAAAAAATCTCCAAACCAATATTATTGTGCACAAAATAAGCACTTAGTGTGCTTTTGATAGAGTCCTGCTCATAAGAGGGTCTCTTAGACCATATCTCTGTAATTTTCTGCATCCCATCTTTCTCCTGAACAAGCTGCAATATCTTTACTTTGTATAAAACACTTTCTTCTTTGCTTCCTTCTGTTATAACTACATTTAGTTCAACTGATTCTGGTTCTTCCCTTGGAGTGTACTCATCAAATTCTTCATCTAGTGTGTCCACAGTCACTAGATCTTTACCTTTTCCTTTAATTTTTGGAGTCATGTGTGTCGGAGGAGTGTAATCAACAATCTCTTGTGCTCTTTTCTTCTTCCTCTCCATCTCACCAGAAGAAGATCCAACTTCAAGTTCTCTTACTAGAATGGAAATGATAATTGCTCCAAACTTCCCTAGCAATTCTCTAAAGAAATTTTCATACTCTTGCTCATAATTTTCCAAAGTATTAGAGTGTTCAAAAATCTGTTTACAAACCGGTTCATTCTCTTTCCATACAACATTATTAATCTATGGCAAGCAATTCAAAAAATACATCACAAGACATATGACCAAGGTACCAAACCTGAAGGGGTAATTCACCTCCTTTGTTAGTTGCACATTTTCCATCAACTAATCTTTTATCAATTGACAAAGATCAAAATCATGATCCTCCATTATCATTTTATGAGAGATGTAAACTGCACTTGCTAAAGTTGCACCTTCCATGTTTCTGAAAAATATTTTGTATGAGGTTCCATGCGCAATGTACCTTGTTATCGAATCTTTGATCGTTGAAATTATCAAAGCCCTTTGATCTCCAGTTACTCTGGTTAGGGTTTCGACTTCCTTGTTCTGAATCGACTTCTTTTTCAGTATATCCCCAACATTGCATAAACCAGTTAGATTCTTAATCACCTCTTTCGAAATGAGATAGGGTTTATCTAGATTTATAATGTCATCATTCACTCTGTTCAAGATAAACCTAATGACTTTTGTGTTATCAAAGTATGGAAATCCATTCCAAATGTCCAAACTTTTTTGTTTCACACCTTCAAGCCATTTCAATTCATCGACCGGCAACAAATTTCTCACATCCCTAATCTTCTCACTACTATATTCATCTAAATTCACCATTCCTTTGATTTGCTTCATTTTTCCTTCTGTACAGAACAAGTTTCTACCAAACACCAAATTAAGTAAGCAATCAAAATACCTGATGAATTCATCGTCGAAATGACTTTACTCCTTCAAAATTCTACTAGACAGGATCTCCTTCTATTCTTCTTCAATGCACGATGACAAATGAGGGTTCCAAATACCCTTTTATAACTCGCAAACCTAACCTCTTTATCACATTAAATGTTTTGCCCTAGGTATTCCAGATACTCTGCTTTCTTAGACAACAAAAGAAGAATGACCATCGATACATTTGTAAACTATTAGCACAACTACTGACAACTTCCTGCATTCTGATGCCAACTACTGATAGGGGGACAAAGGATTTTCTTGAAAAAATCCCCCTAGGCCAATGGCCTAAGATCAATTTTTGGAGGAATTACCAGAAATTGCTTCTGGTACGGGCTTATTTCCTTCATCAAATTCATTCTTCCTTACCAATGTTTTCTTCATTTGATCTCTTATCTCTTCCACAGTCACTTTCCCTTTTCCTTTATCATCTTTTTGTGAAATTTTTCCTTTGTATGTTGGACCTCTTCTATCCATGTTTTTGTTCCTGCAAAATCTTGCAATGTGACCAAATCTATTGCAATTGTAACACACATGATTTATTTGTCTAGACCACTCATTCCATTGATTTCCTCTTGATCTGCATTTATTAGCAATATGCCCAAATCTTCCATAGATGTAGCATTTAACATTACTTTTAAATCTTCCATAGATGTAGCATTTAACATTACTTACACTGACAAACATACTTCTACATTCAATTGACTTATGACCAAACTTGTTGCAACTGAAACACTGACTGGGAAATGATGGACTACTTGAATTTATTTTACTTCTACATTGAGAAGCCATATGACCAAATTTATTACAAGAAAAGTAGTGACCATTAAACTTCTGAGCATTGGGTTGTCTTACTAGATGCCTTTTTCCTTTGTTCATCTGATTTTTTTGTTTGGAATCCTCATGTTTAGATCCAGAGCTTTCTCCCTTCTCATATCCAAGACCTCGCTTGTCATTTGCATCCTTTTGTCCTTTAGTCAACTCAACAAGCTTAGCAAAACTAATCTTAAACTTCTCCTTGTATTCATTTGTAATAGTGAGTTCATCTCTGAGAAAAACTCTTTTTTTTCAAGCTCTTGTTCATTTTTTTTGGATTGTTGCAGTTCAATCTCCAACTGAATGAATCCACTATTAACTATGTTGCATTCTTTAGATCTTTCTTTTAAGGACTGGGCCAGATTGTCCTCATCCCTCCTTCTGATACCAATTGTTGGACTCAAGGAACACTGAGAGGGGGGGGGTTAAATTAGTGTTCAACAATATTTAAATTTCAATTCAAATATTAAACCATTTACAACATTTCAATAGAAGTAAAGATGCAAGCACATGAAGGAAACCAACAAAACACCATAACACCAAGATTTTTACGTGGAAACCCTATTAGGGGAAAAACCACGCTAGAGGTTAATCCACAATTTATACTCTATTAAAAGTATGAAGAAAAAGGGAATGTACATGCATTCAGGCACACTGCCTAGAGCTCACTAGTCAAAAGAAGGAAGGCTCACTACCTTACAAAATGTTTGGATTACAACAAAGAGTTGAACTGAGAAAGTAGCATCTACAAATGCCTGGTATCAGGTCTAGTGAAGCTCATAGATCAGATTCTAGACCTTCTGTCTGATTCTACATTTCGCTTTGCTTTGCCTTAATTCGCTTCACAAAAATCCTCTTCTGCACAAGCAAAATTCACTGAATTGATCTTTTGATATTCACACACACATATGCTTTGCTCTTCACACCCATTCATACATCAAAATGAATTACCCAAACTCACATATATATCTGCTATCAAGGATTTCAATCGCTTTATGTCGGCTTCAGTGAAATAAAAATATTTTCCAATAGTCGGCTCAATCCATATTTGATATTTGATGCGTACCTATCAAAGTCGGCTAATGTTATGTTGGGACCCAAAACAAAGTGTTCAAACTCAGAAATATTTGAACAATTACTCCTTACACATTTGCGACATGCCACATACATTGAGTTGGCCTTCATGAACAAATAAATAGAAAAATCATCTTGTTGGATCTCCTAACTTAACCACCGATTAATGCGACATCGCAAAACTTAACAATAAGATAATATAGATACCTAAAAACCGTCCTCGAGATCCACAACCTAAAATGATAATTTGGTGAAGCATATAGATCAACATACTAATCGGATACCTTGTTCTTCATTCTCACTTTCAATAAAACTCTATTCTTCATTTTGCTTGTTGGTAGGAACAAATTATGATCTGCAAATCAAAATAATGACTTAGGTTTCCATCAATGACAACACTAGAAGCCATATGCCAACAGTATATGATTGGTGAGTTGTCTTTCTTCCTTGGAATTCAAATTATTCGGCAAGATGGTAGTATTTTTATTTCCCAAGCTAAGTATATAAAAGAGATGTTGAAAAAGTTTGGCATGGAAGATTCCAAACATATAGGTACTCTTATGGTGATTGGTTGTCACTTGAGAAAATTTGATGAGTCCCCAGAGATTGATTAGACTCTATATAGGTCTATGATTGGAGATTCATTGTACTTCATTGCTTCTAGACCTAATATCATGCATGTAGTATGTTTGGTTACTAGATTTCAAGCTACTCCTAAGCAATCACATGACACTTGGTAGTGAAAATATTTTTTTGATATTTGAAAGGAACTTTAGATTATGTTCTATGGTATAGGAAGGATAATAATTTTTCTCTTAATTCTTATATTGATGTTAATTGGGTTGGATGTGTGGATGACCGGAGAAGTTCAAGTTGAAATGCATTTTTCTTGGGAGACAAATCAGTCTCTTGGTTCAATAAGAAACGAGACTCAATGTCGTTGTCCACAACAAAAGTTGTATATTTTGTTGTAGCATCTTGCTACACTCAAGTTCTTTGGATGAAGCAAACCCTGAAAGATGTGAAGGTGGTGTATGATGAACCTATTCATATATTGTGTGATAATGCCAATGTAATTAATATTTCTAAGAATCTGGTAATGCATTCAAGAACTACACACATTTTTATCTAGTATCACTTATTGAGAGAGAAGGTTGCAGAGTATGAAGTCAAATTGGAGTATATGCCTACCAAGGATCAGATTGCAGAGATTTTCACTAAGGCACTTTCAAAAGATACCTTTGAGTATCTTCGATAGAAGTTAGGGGTTATTGCCCCTCCTTGTTCTAACTAGACGCATAATTGGTGCATCTATCAAGGGGGACAAATCCAAGTGATATCTTTTTTCCTAGATTGATTTGTGCTACCTCTCAAGGGGATTTGGTAGTAAGGGGGAGCATTAAAGTAGATATGTAGGTGTTGTGAATGCATAGATGTCTGGAGAAGAAGTATTGTTGGTCAAATGAGGAGAATTTGTTTTTTTAATTAAAGATCTTTGGCCCTTTGTCCTTGAATTCATAGAATGTGTTATTGTCTTGTATAGGTGTATGTGGCCCTTTGTCCTTGATGTCAAAGGGGGAGAGTGAGCAAGTGTGTTTTGTCATCAATGCCAAATGGGGAGATTGTTGGCAATGGTTGTCATTGATTTCAACGCTTGGTGAATTGGTTGTGGTTGTCATTTCTGTCAACACCTGAGATGGTTGTTTGTTTAGCATTGGTTGTCATTAGTGAGTTGGTTGTCATTGATGTCTTGGTGAGATTGTTGCAATGGTTGTATTGTTGGCATTGGTTGTCAACACTTGAGAAGACTGTTGTATTGGTTATAATTGTTGAAAAAAATCAGTTTGGGTTGTCACTGAGTATGGTGGTGTGTTGTTGGTGTTCATGGTTGAATGCCATGCCTTGGTTGATGTCATGGAAAGAAGTAATGTGTATGGTTTTTGTCAAAAAAGTTGTTTTCATGATGATATATTAAGATGAGGATTAGAAGTATTGCTGATAGTGGAGAGATGTTGTTGATGACCTATATGCCATCTCTCTTGTTGTTCCTAAAGAAGTATGTGTTGTTGTAAGGTTGTTTTGGCCTTTGTAAATGGGTAAGAAGTTTATGTTTCATAATAGTGTTGTGAAGACCGTTTGGGAGAATTCTATGCATTCCTCTACTATTGGAGATATGGTCTTGTAGTTTTGGATTCAATTTTTGTGCTTTATGGATGTTGCACTCCTATATTTTCAAGTCACCAATGTTGCCAAGGAGGTTTTTGTTATTTAAAAAAGGTTGGTAATGTTGCTGGTTGTCTAGACTAGTTTGGAAAATGCTCTACATTTATTTACATTGATGTTTCTACTCTTGTAGCTTGATGAATGTGATCTTATTGTCTATGCAATTTCTCAATTCAAATTTCATGTGTTGAAGTGGTCCGCAAGTTGATCTGTTAAGGTTCTATCTCATGATTGTGTATTTTGTGCTTCTAGGATGAAGTGTTTTGTTCCTATTTGGGTTGTGGTAGCTGTTGGTAGAATGATAGTATGAAAGAAGTGTATGGAAGTGTTGTTGGATTCTCAAGGAATATTTCTTATGATTCGTACATCAATGGTTGATCTCTTTTTTTGTTGCATTATGTTTGAGTTGGTCTTCTGGGTAATTTGTGGATATCTGGCCGATAGGGCTTGCCATCTTTCTTGTGCTATGCACTTGAGGGTTTGTGCCAACATATGAAGTTGTGTTAAGGTGGATTTGGGTCCTATCCTATCTTTTTGAGGAATGCATTGAGTTAATCCAATTGGAAGTATGTTTTTGGGCCGACTAATTATGTGCTTCATGTTTCATCTACATGTTTCCTGTTGTCAACTTCGGTTGATGTGCATCAACATGTGAGTTGTTTTGGATCACATTAGAAGATGTAATAAGGTTTTTTTTAGTCCTCTTTATCCCATGGATAGGACCACATTGATGTTTTGCAGTCGACTTGTTAAGATTATTGTTTATCTTCTTCCTAGTTGAACTACTTGATGTTTTGAGGTCTTGTGATGGATATAAATGCAAGAACATTTCAAATGCTAGTAAGGTGAAGAGTGTGGAAGTGTGAGTGTGGAATGCAATTGAATATCTCATAGAGGAAGTGTGAAAGTTTGTGTTAGATAGATCAAATGTACTTTAATGCCTCAATCAACAGAGTGTATTATTGACATGTTTTGTAAATTCTCAACTTTCATGTATCTTGCTCTGAGATAGTGAATTTCATCAGGTCCTTGTATCTTTCCTTGGAGTTATATGATGTGATGTCCCCATCCTAGTCAGCGCAGCTGGTGACGTGGTTAGCCTATTATTTCGATCCTCGTAGGCTGACAAATGTGTGCAGAGGATCATCTGAGGCAGTTACTCAGTGTTTTGTAGCTTCAGTATTGCAGTTGTTTTAGGTTGGACCTTCGCAGAATCTTCCAGAGTGGATTTTTAGAAACTTTCTATTTTTAGAAAGTTAGGTCAGGCGGAAGCTGCTATTTTGGGCAGGGCACCTGGTTCAACTATTCAGCTCAGAGTCGACCCAGTTCTTCAGTTTGACAGTCAGACGGAGAAATATTGGAGTATTTAATGGTTTAATGAAATAATTAATACTTTGACTTTATATTAAAGTCACGTTATTAATTATTTAAATATTTAATTAAATTGGCATATTATAAAGTATTTATTATACTTTATAATAAAGTATTCATATTTGATATAATGAATATTTATTATTCATTAATAAAGGTGCCAATTGTTAAATGAGTTTCTCCTAAGTCAAAAGCGCAATAATTAATCATTTATTTAAGTGATTATTAAATGAAGGCTTTGGGTCGAATTTCTCAAAGGGAGGTATATAATCACAGGAAAGACAAAATTGAACCATTATGATATGATATTCTAATTTGTCTTGTAATTGCTCTGAGCATTGGAGTTTGCAAAACCTAGGGTTTCAGCAGACGATTCGTTTCTGGAGAACGATACCTCTTCAGGAATTGGCAGACTGAGACTGTGCAATACTAGTTGAAGCTTGCATCTTGGTGACTTCACACAGAGGTTACAGATTGAGTTCATTGATCCATTTAGTCAGGGTTTAGCAGAGATTATTCTTCTAGCAGTTGAGGCGACTTCACAGAGCTATTTCTACAGAGATCTGGCATCTTTCATTGGGTCGTACCACATTCTTCATTGCTACTGTAGCAGGGCCGTACTTTGTACCAGCAAGGTCGTACCATCCTTCCACAGAGAAATATGCCTTCTTCCTCGGCATATATCAGTTGGATCTTGAGCGCTTGGGGTTTCAGGAGAGCCAGCATTGTTTACAGAGGCCGAGCCTTGTCTCTTTCATTCAGTCGTACAACCTTCATCCTTTCTTTTGGCGCCTGCAAGAGGAAACCAGGTTTTTGAAATAAATCCATATTTAATTCATATGTCATATTTTTTATATTGTAAATGTTCTGGAAACAAAATAAAAGGGTGCGCCTACCTTCTTTGAGCAGATTTCAACTTATTCCTTGTCTGTAGAATTTATTATAAATTTTCTATCATTTTTAGAGTAAATCACAGCATTTCATGTATTTGTCAAAAATCACAAAATACAAAAAAACACAAGACTTGCAAAAAAAATAGTTATAGTTAGGGTTTTCGGGGTTGAGAACCACCAGGGTTCTTACAGTGGTATCAGAGCACAGATTTCCTGCCATCCTGTGCTTTTTCAGTTGCTTTTTCAGAATACAGTGTGCTTTTTAGTTGCTTTTTCATGAGCAGAGGTACTATTCACTATATTAAAGGTGTAGGGACAGGCAGAGCCGAGGATTAGACAGGTCCACCGATTCCAGAAGGTGAGACAGTGTCAGGTATATTAGGCATTCACAGATCTAGCTCTAATAGCAGTGAAAACAGTGTTGCAACCCTAATGGCAGATCGCGAGGTTCCTACAGAGATAGTTAGGGATACAGGAAAAGCACATGCAGAGGGCGACATTACTGATGAGGAGTTCAGATGTAGGCATGATAACATGATGGATATGATGTCCCAGTTGATGGGCACTATCAAACAGTATACGCCCACACAGCCTCATTATATACAGATTGGACAGACGAGCGGGACTACACTAGTGGATCAGCCTTTGGCATCAGTACCACGACAGCCGTCACCGATCTATCAGGAGCGTAGACCAAGACAGCCTACATTCTTACCTAGAGAGACTCCACCTCCGACTCCAGGAGCAGAGCAGCAGGGGCAGCATCAGGAGTTTCAGCCACATAATGGCATGTCAGTAGCAGATGTGACAAGGTTTCATGGTGAGTACCTATCATTGGCACCTGAGATCAGGTAGGCGTTATCATTTCATGAGTTTATGGATGTTCATAAACCTAGAGGAGGAGGCAAATTTGACCGTAGACCCCCCTAGCATTAGCAGCCGCAGCCACAAGTGAACAGGGATTTGCAGTATGTTGTTAGCAAGATCACCTTGCCATATTTTGATGGGTCTGATAAGACATCAGCGAGGTCTTGGGTCCAGAAATTGGACAACTATATATCATTGAGGCCTATGCAGGAGGATGAGGCCATTAAGTTTGCTACTTTGCATCTTGATGGAATAGCGCATGATTGGTGGCACCACGACATGTATACGCTTGGCCACCATGCAGTTAATACTTACCAGGAGTTCACCAGTAGGCTCATAGAGCGCTTTGATAAGAAGGATCCAGAACTTTATTTCAGAGAGCTAGCTCAGCTCAGGCAAACCAGTAGTTTGGATTCTTATATTGGTGAGTTTCAGAGAGTTGCCATTATGGTGACAGGTATTTCAGAACGGAGACTCATTATACTCTTCGTTGAGGGTTTGACAGAACCTATGAGAGGTTGGGTTAAGGCTTTTGACCCTCCTACCCTTCAGGAGGTCATGAGGAAGGCGCGAAACATGGAGCTTGCAGCACCTCACAGCAAGTTCAATTCAGGGTCAACACCATACACTAGGCCTAATAGGCCTTTCGATAGAAATAATGACAGGAATAAGCCTTTTGACAGAAGGAAGGATCAATCGGATCCTAAGAAACAGAATGCACCACCCTTTGACCGAGAAACATTGAACGAATTGCGGAAGAAAAAGTTATGTTTCTGGTGCAAGGCACCCTACGATGAAAAACATGTGTGCCCACTTCGTCCTAAGGTCAAAAATAATCAGATGGAATGGTTTTATGAGGGTGAAGAGCAATTTGATCTGTCAGACCAGCAAGCTGATTCCGAGCCTTTAGATGATGACAGGTCCGAAAATGAGGGTGAACACGAAGGTGGAAGGAAGCTACAGGAAGCCCATTTGACTAGCCTTCAGAGAGATGGTTCGTTTAGACTTCGCGGGCTCCTAGCAGGTCAGAAGGTGATCACATTACTAGATACTGGTGCTACACACAATTTCATTGATGCACGATTGGTGGAGAGACGTGGCATTCAGACAGAGGCATTTGAGGGTATTTGAGTCAAGGTGGCTGATGGGTACACTCTCAGATGTGACTGAAAGATTACTGATCTTCTGATGTGACTGAACAACTATGAATTCAAGACTGAATTCTATGTTGTTAACATGGGAGATACTGATGTTGTGTTAGGGATGGCATGGTTGCACGATTTGGGTGAGTTTGCACTCAATTTGCGTGACATGGAGATGAAGTTCAAGGTTGATGGGAGACCTCATGTCATCAAGGCTATTCGAGATAGTAATCTGAGGATGGTTTCATTCAGGCGGATGGAGAGGCTCATTCGTCATGATATGGTTGACTAGGCAGCTGAGTGCATGTTGATGCCAGCTCAGCAGGAGCAGCAGAAGGGTGAGTACCACCCTGACATTCAGATCTTGAGGACTAAACACTCCAAAGTGTTTAGTGACATTCCACCTGGTAGACCTCCAGACAGGGGCACGGAGCATATCATTGAGTTGGAGGAGGGCGCAAAGCCCGTTATGATCACTCCCTACAAACATCCGAAATGACTCAAGGATGAGATAGAGAAGACCATCAACGAGTTGTTAGCCATGGGGCATATTAGACCCAGCAAGTCACCTTTTGCTTCATCGGTTGTATTGGTGAAGAAGAAGGATGGATCCCTTCGGATGTGCATAGATTACCGAAAGCTCAACAAAAGAACAATTAAGAACAGGTACCCTATTCCACGCATTGATGAGCTGATTGATGAGTTGCACGGAGCTGTCTTCTTTACGAAGATTGATTTGAGATCAGGGTACCACCAGATTCAGATGAGGGAGCAGGATATTGAGAAAACCACTTTCAGGTGTCATTGCGGTCACTTTGAGTTCTTGGGTATGCCCTTCGGTTTAACCAATGCACCTGCCACCTTTCAGGCGACTATGAACAGGGTTTTCAGTTCTCAGTTGAGGAGATTTGTGTTAGTCTTCTTCGACGACATTTTGGTTTATAGCAGGTCATGGGAGGAGCATCTAGCTCACTTAGATGCAGTCTTGGGTATCTTGGCAGACAAGTCTTTCTATGCTAAGGAATCCAAGTGTGAGCTCGGTATGGAGGAGTTGTTGTATTTGGGGCACATCATCAGTGCCAAGGGAGTGAGTATGGACCCTGAAAAGGTCCGAGCTATAGTTGAGTGGCGATTGCACGAGGTATATACATAGCTTTCGGAGGCTTCATTGGGTTGTATTACTTTCCTGGAGATTTGTTAGTGGGTTCTCACGTCACACCGCACCCCTTACTGATTTGACAAAGAAAGGGGCTTTTACTTGGTCACCACAGGCGCAGGAGTGCTTTGACAGGTTTAAGGTGATCATGACTTCATGTCCAGTGCTAGCATTGCCTGACTTCACGAAGTCATTTGATTTATTTTGCGATGCTTCAGGAGAGGGCATTGAATGCTTGCGTTTTGATCACGAGGAAGCGAGAAATCCTATAGCTTTTGGCCAGCTTAGAAGTCACGAGGTTCTACAACATATCCCCACGACAGGAGATGTTAGCCATTATAAATACTTTGGCTAAGTTAGAATTGGTACACGGTAGGCAGCAAATTCAGTGTTCGCACAGATCATAACAGCCTGAAACACTTCCTTGGACAGCGAGACTTGAATGATAGGCAGCAAAAATGGGTCAGTAAACTGCAGTCATATGACTTTGATATTACCTTCATTAAGGGGAAGCAGAATGTTGTAGCTGACGCCTTGTCTCGTAGACCTCAGTTGAATGCCATGGCACAGATCATAGAGGATTGGAGGCATCGGATTATTGCTGAGTATGCTAAGAACCCATGGGCTTCTAGCATTGTTGACAGGACAGAGCAGGATGACAGGTATACTGTTGTAGATGACTTGATCATTTACAAGGGGTGGATTTTCATGATTCCTAACTCAGAGGTGAGGGTTACAATTTTTAGAGCCTTTCATGATCTTCCTATGGCGGGCCATCCTGGGTACTATAAGACATATAAAATGATTCGGGAACGGTTTACTTGGAAAGGGCTAAAAACTGATGTGTTACAGTATGTCTGAGAGTGTTCTGTTTGCCAGTAGAACAAGCAAGAGCACACGTACCCTGCTGGATTGCTCCAGCCACTTCCGATACCTGACAGGAAGTGGGAGTGTTTATCGATGGACTTTATCACGGGTTTGCCGAAAGCCCATGGTAAAGATTGCATCTACGTAGTGGTTGATCGGTTGACTAAATACGCACACTTCTTCCCGATTACTACTACTTTCACAGCATCGCAGACTGCAGAGTTATTTTTCAGAGAGGTATTCTAGCTGCATGGGTTGCCTCAGACGATAGTCAGCGATAGAGACAGTCGGTTCATGAGCAACTTTTGGAAGGAGTTGTTCAGGCTTTGTGGGACCAAACTGACACCAAGTACCAGCTACCATCCGCAGACAGATGGGCAGATAGAGATTGTCAATAAGTGGGTGGAAGGTTATTTGCGTAATTATATAGCTGGACAGCAGAGAGCTTGGGTGAGGTGGATCTATCTATGCGAGTACTGTTATAACTCGACTCACCACATGACGATATAGATGACACCTTTATGGCTTTGTATGGGTATGAGGTGCCCAACCTTTTGGATTTGATATTGAGCGATAGCAGAGTGCCGAGTGCAGGGGATATGATGCAGAGTCAGCAGGACATTTTGAGGTCTCTTCGAGACAATATCCAGCGGGCACAGAATCAACATAAGCATTATGTTGATTAGAAGAGGGTTGAGCGTACTTTTGATGTGGGTGATATGGTGTACCTTATGTTGCAGCCGTATCGTCAGTCTACTCTGCGGAAGAGTGGGGTTGAGAAGCTGAAGCCTCGCTACTATGGTCCATTTCGTATTGTTAGACGAGTGGCCGAGGTTGCTTATGAGTTAGACTTGCCTGCTGATAGCAAGGTCCATAATGTGTTTCATGTTTCTCGCTTGAAAAAGGCATTGGGTCAGCATGTGATACCCTCTCCAGTTTTGCCACCCCTTGATGACGAAGGGAAATTGATACTAGTACCTGAGGCCGTCCTCGAGATGAGAGAGAGACACCTTCGGAGGCGGGTGATCAGGGAATATCTGATCAAGTGGAGAGATTTGCCAGTTGAGGATGCTACATGGGAGTCAGAGGAGATCTTACAACATCCAGAGTTGAGATTGCTTGAGGACAAGAAATTTCAGGGAGGGCGGACTGTGATGTCCCCATCCTAGTCAGCGCAGCTGGTGACGTGGTTAGCCTATTATTTCGATCCTCGTAGGCTGACAGATGTGTGAAGAGGATCATCTGAGGCAGTTACTCAGTGTTTTGTAGCTTCAGTATTGCAGTTGTTTCAGGTTGGGCCTTCGCAGAATCTTCCAGAGTGGATTTTTAGAAACTTTCTATTTTTAGAAAGTTAGGTCAGGCGGAAGCTGCTATTTTGGGCAGGGCACCTGGTTCAACTATTCAGCTCAGAGTCGACCCAGTTCTTCAGTTTGACAGTCAGACGGAGAAATATTGGAGTATTTAATGGTTTAATGAAATAATTAATACTTTGACTTTATATTAAAGTCACATTATTAATTATTTAAATATTTAATTAAATTGGCATATTATAAAGTATTTATTATACTTTATAATAAAGTATTAATATTTGATATAATGAATATTTATTATTCATTAATAAAGGCACCAATTATTAAATGAGTTTCTCCTAAGTCAAAAGCGCAATAATTAATCATTTATTTAAGTGATTATTAAATGAAGGCTTTGGGTCGAATTTCTCAAAGGGAGTTATATAATCACAGGAAAGACAAAATTGAACCATTATGATATGATATTCTAATTTGTCTTGTAATTTCTCTGAGCATTGGAGTTTGCAAAACCTAGGGTTTCAGCAGATGATTCGTTTCTGGAGAACGATACCTCTTCAGGAATTGGCAGACTGAGACTGTGCAATACCAGTTGAAGCTTGCATCTTGGTGACTTCACATAGAGGTTACAGATTGAGTTCATTGATCCATTTAGTCAGGGTTTAGTAGAGATTATTCTTCTAGCAGTTGAGGCGACTTCACAGAGCTATTTCTACAGAGATCTGGCATCTTTCATTGGGTCGTACCACATTCTTCATTGCTGCTGTAGCAGGGTCGTACTTTGTACCAGCAAGGTCGTACCATCCTTCCACAGAGAAATACGCCTTCTTCCTCAGCATATATCAGTTGGATCTTGAGCGCTTGGGGTTTCACGAGAGCCAGCATTGTTTACAGAGGCCGAGCCTTGTCTCTTTCATTCAGCCATACAACCTTCATCCTTTCTTTTGGTGCCTGCAAGAGGAAACCAGGTTTTTGAAATAAATCCATATTTAATTCATATGTCATATTTTTTATATTGTAAATGTTCTGGAAACAAAATAAAAGGGTGCACCTACCTTCTTTGAGCAGATTTTAGCTTATTCCTTGTCTGTAGAATTTATTATAAATTTTCTATCATTTTTAGAGTAAATCGTAGCATTTCATGTATTTGTCAAAAATCACAAAATACAAAAAAACACAAGACTTGCAAAAAAAATAGTTACAGTTAGGGTTTTCGGGGTTGAGAACCACCAGGGTTCTTACATATGCTTCAGTCTGTAAGTCATTTGTATCTTTCCCAAAGGTTGTGTACCTTAGTCTACAAGTCTTTTAGTAATCATCCTTATTTTGTAAGTAGTGAGCTTCATATATTGTGAGTTAACTATCACTGTGGTTTTTCCTCATTGGGTTTTCCACATAAATCTAGTGTCATATTATGCATGTGTGTTCCTTGTTTTATCTTTCATTGTTGTTGATCTAATTAAGGGTTGTTGAACTTGTTAAGAGATTAAATTACTATATCTTTCATTTATGTTGATCTACTTAAGTGTTTCTAGTTTGGTTAAATAAGTTTGAATTGTGTCAAGAAGGTCTTAAGTTCTAGAGGGGTTTAAGTTTTTGAAGATGTTGATTCGCCCCCTCTCAGTAGCCAGTGTGTTCAACACATATTTCTTGATTATGGATGCAAATAATGATACAATGATCAAATGGATTAATGATTCTACATAATGTATATATGAGGCCTTGCTTATGTAAGGTGAGAGAAGGAGCGAACATAAGACTATAACATGCGTCACATGAATCATATGGCATGAGAAAAAAGAGATAAAGATCCTAAATGAGCCCTAAGTAAACTTAGCTAACAAGTTTGAATAGGACCAAGGAGGTGAAACAATTAGTGTTGGTATGTGGTGATTGATCATGTTGCATTAACATTTTGGTGAGTTTGGCAGTCACATTTTCCCCCTAATGAGCGTTGTTAGGGGCAACACCCCTGAAGCAAAAATTACTCATATTTTAATAAAGAATTTGGTTATTAGTTTTGGTTGTAAAATTGTTTTAAAACCATCAAAATGGATCGATTATTTCTTTTATGGTTGTGAATGTGAAAGGTCAAGGGACAAGGGCATGAGTTCTTGAGTGAGCACACAATAGCATATTATGCTATAGGTGAGAGAATGTAACTTGGTTAATGATGGATAATAAAATTATAGTGGACGGTTGTTTCTTGGTGGACATAGCCCACATTGGGTGACCCAAATTAATTTTTTGTGTCATTGTGTAATTATTTTTCTTTTGTATTCTGATATCTGCATTATAATTGATGTTACTTAATTGCTCTAGGTCTACCTACAAATCCTAACGGTTAGGTAATATCCTTGTTCACACCAACACCATGTAGTTCCAATCATTTGTCTTGTCTCAAATATAGGTTTCTCACTCACGTAATGGTTTGCATGCTCTCATCTCTCTCTCTTTTTATATATATTTTTTATTTCAAAATATATAGTTTACATTAATTTTTAACATTTCTATATCATTTGGTATCTCTAGGTAGTTTGTTGTCTCCATTTTCTTTGTTTCTTGTGTAGGTGAGTCAAAATCTAAAGAAACAATTGAGTTTTGTAACTTTCCTCAACAATAACACGTGAAAAGGTCTACAATGCATCATGTGCATGTCTATGAATTATGATGGCATTTGAGACAATGAGCTCCATCCTTCAATGTTAGGTTCTTTATTTTTTCTATTTCTATTTTTGTAACTAATTTTTAATTGTAATACTTCTATTTTTTGTAATCTATAATTGTTTTTTTGCAATAATTTTGACTTCTCTCATCATTTTATATAATATAATGTAAAATTTAATATTATTTTTATTTTTCCGTTGCATAAACATATATATTGATTTCAAGTACTTCAAGTTAAAAATTTTGACTAGCGTTGCCTATTTTATTTAAAAAAGGTGTCATGGCTTGTGATTTCGCACTAATATAACTTTTGGTTCTTCAAGGACTGTGATATTATAAACCATATTCAAGGTAGAATATTTTTCATTACAACCTATTATGGGGAAGCATGAACTACATATAAAGAGCTCAATTTAGGATTCTAAGATAATCTCCAAAATAGGTTGACCCAAATTCCAAAAATGAGAAATTTAGGACTCTCTTATACATATTTTAATTTTAAAAACGATAATAAATAGAGTGGGTTATACCATTGTGCAAAAGGACACATAAATCCCTAGCTTTTCCCACATATTATTGCTACCTAATCATCAAACAAAAATATTAGATAGTAGGCCTTCTTTATTCAAAAGAATATAAAATGGCCCAATATTTTTCAATTTATCCTATTCTTTTTTAACAATTTCAATCACCTCAAAATGAGGAGAAAGAACTATGAATTTCTTAGATACATGAGACCACAAGTACCATCTTCTTATCCTACTATGGTGGACTTCTCATCCTCAAATTTATTGGTGTTTCCTCTTGCATATTTGTTGTTAATAGAAAACATGCTAATTCCAAAACCACTCTAAACTATTCAATAAACAAAGGTTTTTTTGAAGGATTTTTGGATCATCCTTCAAAAATATAAACCTTCTCCTTTTTTCTTTAAATTTTGCATAATTTTAACTCTAACCATCACTATCAATCTTAAAATTCTTTGTCTCTATTTTCATATCTTTTACTCTAGTTTCCCATGCCATTAACTATAACACCCCAATATTTGTCATACCCATGGAGTTAATACCATACACTTTGTGGCATCCCACTCTTCAACAATAAATTTGACACATGCAAGACAACACACACATACCAAAAATAGATTCATCATACCAACTTGAATATAAAAGAAAGATTTTTTTTTAAAGAAACATCATTAACTACCATAAAGAAAATTAAAAAATCTCACCATACAATAACACACTAATCACATAAAAGAAAGTTAAACAACAAAGATTACCAAGAAGATGAAAACAATAAATTTAACTATTTTGCATGAAGAAAGGGAAGCTTTTAGAACTATAATGGAGGATGACTTTTGATCTTCCTCTACTCACTCTAGAACACCTTATTCTCCCTTCATAAATCCAAAGTGTATGTTAGTATTAATTCCACCCTTGGTTTATGTATAATTTTCACAAGTTGGGAGCACATGCATGTTCTAATGACAAATTCTAAAATATTTATATCCTTTATATCATTGTTGTTTTATTCATTTTTTTACTTTGATATAGGCTAGACCCACAATAACATGTCTCACTAGTGGAGAACATTAGAAATTTACGTGGATAGAAAGAAAAAATTTAGCAAACACCTTCATTCAAAGATTTTTCTTCAAGTGAAGGTAAACCTTCATTTGAAGGTGCCTCAAATTTTTAATATTCTAATTTTTAAGTCATGAAAAATGATCTTTGTTCAAAACGAATGTCCTTCAAATAAGATAGGTTTGAATGAAAGTCCTTCAATGAAGGTCCATCAAATGAATGCCCTTTGAATCAAGGTAGCTTTGAACAAAGGTCCTTCAAATGAAGGTCCTTGGATGGGCCTTTCCACCTTTGTCCACATATTTTTCTCTTTTTTTTTGTTTCAAACCTTAGGTTGGATTATCAAATGGAATTAACATGATAGGACACTTCCTGATGATGGATCATGAAGTATGATCTGAAACGTTGATTCAAAAACTACACAGTTGTAATTCTAGAAGTCAACTCTCTAAATGATAGGATAATTCATGTAGAATTTTAACCCTTGAAGTAAGCTTTTCAAAAAGGATAATTTTAAATATATTTAATTTGATAATTTATTTATTTATTTTATATTTTCTAGTGAACGTAGGTTTTTCACCGAACATGAAGATCTATATTCCACAAATGAAATTAAAAAAAATAGCAAAAATTCTATAAAATTATTTATGCACTACGTATTGATGTCCAAGTTTCAACCAAATTTGTATATTACAAAATTATAACTATTCTCACATAAAAAAAAGAAGATATTAGTGTTATCAATGTATGTTTAATAATTTATAAAAAAAAGACTTTTTATGTGATTGTGACACTGGTGCAACAAGCCCTCTAATACCACATAGACGAGGGGATTGGACCTCATGACCACTTGCCTATAAAAATATGTTTTAGGCAATCAAACTAGAGCCCCCATATAAATTGTTATGTATTATAGAATAAATGCCATTTAAAATATATATATAATTAAAACTTACTATTTTTTTGACAATTTATATTTTAAAATATTTGTATTTAGTCTTTGCATATAAAATCTCAAAAATCACTTGTCCAGGTTATTTTCAAATTCTTTTTTTAATTGGAAAGAAAACATTTATTAACTTGAAAAAATATACAAGAATGAAACTATCAGTTGAAGTTGAGCAGAACAACAAAACAACATGACATAACAAAAGATATGGGAGGAAGTTCTCCACAATATAAGGTTGATCGACAACCAACTCATACACAATTGATTAACAACTGCTTTTAACCTTCAGTCTAAACCAAATAAAATGGCCACATGGAGTATCATTTTTTTATGTTTATCATACAAACACTTGTTACCCGCATATTGTTGGCTATCATTCATCTCCTAGCCCATATAGTGTGTGACTATGTGGCAAGTAGAAGACTGGTGAGCAGTAAGAAAATCTATAAATTCATCATTGTTGTACTATTGCAACCATGAATACACAATGTAGCATCATAAACAATGCACATAAACTGTACAATAGTGCCCAACAACATCATGGTCCCATGAAACTTGTAGAGAGTAGCACATAATCCTGCCATAAACTAATTACCAGAACCAAAAGTTTTTTCTTCAAATGAGTTGAATTACACCTGAAGCACACTTAGGAAGGATTTGAGATCAAAGTTGTTTTGAGTGCAGTATTGTAAAAGGGTGAGGTGGGGGGAGAGAATAGTGAAAATCATTTGGCTTTCCATTTGGATAGTGTAGAACGTGAGAGAGAATGAGGCTAAGTAGCAGAGTTTCAAAATATGTTCTAAGATAACGTGCCTACAAGTCTGAGAAACAACATTGTGGTGTGAGGAGAGGCCAAGAAGGTCCATTTTCCAAGACCAAACCCGCAGACAAAGAATTGGGAGATTGGAGAAGAGATGCTTCCACAACTGTTAAGCATGTGTACAGTACCAGAAAACATGTTTAATCATCTCTTTTTTGGCACAGAAATTAAAAGACAAAGAGGGGAGATGAAGGAAAGGCAATCACAAATAGGAAGTTTCACATGCAGGATTTTCCATGTTGCCAATTGGGCTTGGGCATCAACTTTAGAGCACAAAATTCTAGCACTCAACTTGTTCCACTTAACACGGGAAAACCTGCAATGCGATTTGAGGTTAAGGCGAGTGGATAAGGATACGGTAGGCAAGAGTTGTTTATAGATTGTTTTGAGAGGGAACAATTTTTTTTATTAGAAGGCCATTTCCAGTCAGACAAAACTATCATGGTAGGGAATGGAAAGTAGGCACACAATTAGCTCAGGTGAAACAAATTGTTGAATTTGCATAATTTCAGTGTTCTAACAGGTGGGAAAAGTCTGAATTGAGATTCAAGGCATTACCAAGATTTCCAATTGAAGCTAGTTGGGTCCCCATAAGTCACGAAAGGTTTAAATGTCTTTTTTGAATAAGTGCTTTACATTACAATTTTTTTTGAAAACAAGAGGAGCGTTGTTAAGTTGAACCAAGCGATTTCACCAGATGGAGGAAGAGGCCAAACCTTAACCCATGTCTCAAAGATTGATCATGCCAAACTATTTTTTTTGAAGTGATTTACCAAGCGTTCCAAATGGAGTTGAATGGAGTTGATCCATGAGTCTTGAAGAAGGGAGCCAATAAGAGCTTATATATCCACTTGATAGAATCCTAAGAATTCCCAACAATGGTAGTTTGGATGTGATGAAGAACTCCGTGTTTCCAAGGTGCATCTCCATCAAGGGCTTGGAAAATCCATTTAGTAGTGAGGAAAATGCCTTGAGATAAAGGGTCAATGATTCCCATACCTCCTCTATATTTCAGTTGAATGCAATGTACCCACGAAGTGGTAGGTATACCCTTTTTATCTCCCCACTTAGCCCAAAGGAACCCTCTAATTAACTGAGCCAACTGATTGTAACATGATTTAGATCTGGCGAGGAGGACTTTGTTAGCCACTTGAATTCTTCCTACCATGAAAAAGGAATTTGTTTGTCCAGTTTAGGAGTTTATTTCTAAATTTTGTTAAAAGAATCACTTCCACATATCTGAGAGAGAAACACCAATTCTAAAAGGTATCCTAAGGTATCTGATGATGGTGCCATGTTTCACTTCCCTCCATTCACTTCAAATCCAAGAAGGGCAAGGGTGAGGTTTGGTCATTATAAATTTTATTTTATGCATAGCCAATTTGGATCCAGAGATTGAACAATAGAGGTCCAAAATATCAAGCATATATTGGCCACTTTCTTCGCTAAGTTTTGTATGAAGATCATACTATCATCAGCAAAATGGGAACTAAGAACAGTATAATTTCTTGGCATCTTGATTCCTCTAATAAGCTTATTGGCAAGAGAATGTTGGAAAAGATACCCCAAAGCATTGAAATAGCGAGAACATACAAGAAAGGAGCTAGAGGACACCACTGATGAATGGACTTTTCAAAGGAAAATTGAGGAGAGAGAAAACCATTCATAGCAACTCTAGCATTAGCCTCCATAAAAAGCATTTTAATTTGAGCACATATTTTTGGGCCAAAACCAAGCCATTCTAACATTTTGAGAATAAAAGGTTAGCGAATACGATCATAGGATTTATCGAAGTCTAGTTTAATAATCAGAGCATCTTGAGTTGATTCTTGAGCCCATTCTATAGTCTTGCAAGATAGAACCAAGTTATCTAAGATGAATCTACCACCTAAGAAACTAGTATGCTCCGGGTGAACCATCTATTAACCATGTCCTCCTCCTTCCCTTTGGGTATAAGTTTAATAAGCCCTTGATTAATAATGCTTCCTAAGGACCCCATTTATAATCCTTCAAGGTAGACATTGAAAAAGCCCCCACGGATGTGAGGCCAAAGGGTTCTATAGAATTCAGTTGGAAACTCATCTATGCCTGAGATTTTTTCCAAGGCCATGCAAAGAAGAGCTTCATCTAATTCCTCTATGGTGAGTAGATGGCCAAGAAATTTGTTGTAGTCACGATCAATTTTCTTGGAAATACAACCGATAATAATTTCTTCAAGAAAGGGAAGGAGGAGTTCATCTTTAGATTCATCATTAAAAAGGTTTTTGAAATTATCATAGAAGGTTTTCATAATTTCAAAGTGGTTGTTTTGCAAGATACCATTCGCAGATCTAATAGTTGAGATGTATTCACTTTTGTGTTTAAATTTAAGGTATTGAAAGAAGAATTTAGATCCTCGGTCTCCATCTTTAATCCATTGTAATCTAGCCCAAACTTGAGCACCTCTACACTTGTAAATTATCATTTTTATAAGCTAATTTTCAGTGTTGACCACTACTTGTTGTAAAGTAATATCACAAGGATTGTAAGTTAAATGAGAGTGTTCGTGTTCCAATTGGACTTTGAGAGTTTTCTCGATTCTGCAATGTTTAGCTGCAACCCACCTACCATAGTCACAAAGAAAGGAAATACATATAGCAATCACCTTTTCCCACCAGTTGATCCAATTGCCAAGATGGGGTTTTGGTTCTGCCTTCCAAATTTCTAAGAGTCCATCAACACAATCTTGATTTTTAAGGTGGGAAACATTGAACTTGAAAGGGAGATCTTTTTGAATGGGGGTGGATTTAGCAAAGGAGAGGGTGGTGAGAGTTGGGAGGTGGTCAAAGAGGGTAGTAGACAGATCAAGGGAAACAAGGCGACCTTCTAGAGAAGGAAGAATGAGGTAGTTGGCAAAGATAAAAACACTCCAACTGACTCAGCTTCCTAAGGGGACCATTACAACTGTTGCTTCAAGTAAACCAATGAGGGATGTGAAGGCTTCTTTTCTCAAGAAGGGGTTGCGGATGTTGAGGGAGTTTCTTGTCAAAGTCCAAGCTTCAAACTTTGAGGTAAATAGACGAGCAAGGGAAGACCAACTATGGTTAGAGGGGTGCTCGACCATGTTAAAATTGCCCTCCCTCTCCCCCCCCCAAAAAAAAAAGAAAAACCCATTCAACAGTAGGCAGATTATTGTATAACCATTCCCAAAGGGAAATCCTTTCAATTGGAGAATTGGGAGTGTAGATAGAGCAAAATCCAACAATCATATCCTTAAGGAGAGTGGTGACCCACACACAATGGTTATTAGGGTCAACACTATTAGCCACAATATACTTAGCAAGCCATGGAGCAAGGCCTAAAATTGCCCCACCACCACCATCGAGATGGTTGGTATGAAGGAAATGAGCCTCAGGTCAAATGGAGGCTAGGGTCATATCAAGGTGAATTGCTCCAACTCTCACTTCTTAGAGCATAAGAACATCAATTTGATTGCTCTGAATAAAGTGTTTGATGTGAACCTTTCGTAGACGAATAGTTAGTCCCAATGTTCCAAGATTGAATTCTGCACTTCATGGAGTGGAGTCAGCTATGTCTTCCTCGACTGGCTGTGATACATTAAATTGATTAACTAAAGCACCATCATGAGAATCCATCATAAAATTGTTCATTAGCTTCTCAACGAGAGGATCATGCTCCATGGGCATACGGGGCGCATTCTACACAAAAAAACTACGTCATTAAAAAATATACATGCATTGTGGGTGCAATCTTATACCATCTACACAACTTTCTAGATCTCAAGTGACAATTTTTTTTTTAAAAAAGAATAATTTATTCATTATGACCTGTGACATTGGTGCAACAAGCCCTCCAATACCACACAGATGAGGGGATCGAACCTCATGACCTTTTGCCTATAACAAGGTGCTTTAGCCAATCGAACTAGAACCTCGATAAAAAAATGTTATGCATTATAGAATAAATATCATTTTTTAAAAATATAAATTAAAACTTACTAAAATTTTTTACACTTTATATTTTAAAATTTTAAAATATTTATATTTAGACTTTACATATAAAATCTCAAAAACCACTTGTTTGAGTTATTTTCAAATTCTTAACATTTTATTTTGAAACAAAAAACTACTATCATTAAAAAATATACATACCAAGTGAACTAGATTGTGGGTGCAGTCTTGTCCCATCTACACAACTTTCTAGATCTCAATTGAAAAAAAATAAATTATTTATTTTATTTATTCATTCAGAATCCTTTATAATTTTATTTTTTTCCATTACCTATTTAGACCTAGATATAATTTTAGAGGTTATGTTTAGTAAATAGAAATGAGGTGTGATAAAAAAAAATGGGGCTCATTGTTTTGTGAAGAGGGATGCAATAAAATAAACACCAAACAATCAAACCTCATGATTATGGCCACACATTATTTTGTCTTTGATTAAAGTATTATAAGGCTGATTATTCCATGGAGTATTCATATAATTCTTCACAATAATGCTCTGTTAAAACCACATTTCATCTTCGTTCTCCACTCATTTCACAACACTGTTCATTTTTGACTTAGGGATGGCCATTATCTTTTAAAACTATTACTTTTATACTGTATTTCATAAAAAGACAGGAAAATAATTTATTTTCTGTTACTTGGGTTTTACCGTCTGTTTCGTAAGTAGCGCACAGAGGGTGTCAGTGATAAGAACGCGGGCTTATCATCTGTCACTGTCATGCTTGGACAACAAGACTTAACACTTTGGTTTTAATAGTTTAGCGCTGACAGTGACAGAGCCCGCCTGTTGCCATGCTTTCCACGCGGTTTTCGAGGTACCTACTGTCACTGTGTCTTCAGTTTTAATGGACTTTGAAATTCACCCACAGTTCAGATCGGAGACGAATAACTGCAGTAAATAATTAAGCGCGCCTCTTTTTTTGGGCCTGTTTTCTCTCTCTTACAAATATACGTTTTAAGGGTAAGTTTTACTGGAGTGTCGTGTATACTTTATTTTAGGTCTTATTTTTCCGTATATCCTGTTTTGCATGGGCCCCGGTGTCCGTGTTTTTGCCTTTTGTGGTAACTCCGACTGATTGTGTCGCTTGTACGAGCTGACCATCCCTATTGTAGTAAAATCAAATACAATATTGGCTTTGGTTTTGATGAAGATTTGTTTTTTAATGAATAAATTTTATTTAGTTTTTAATGGATGGTGAAAAATACATCTTATCAAGTTTAAATATTGATAGAGTCTAGTTAGTAGCAATTGCACCTTGGTGTGCAATGGGTATGTCGAAGAAGCGTGGAAGGTTAATTTGAGAAATTGTTCTTTTTTTTTTTTCATACATTTATGTTCTACATGTTCAAGGTCAGTTGGTAGGCCATTTAGCAAATGATTTTTGTGCAACAAAGGTCTCAATGGAGAAGTTATAGCTTCAAATCAGGTGTGCATCCACTTACAATGAACCAAACATGACTAAAACAATTTAGCCTTTGAATGAGAAAGATAATCAAGTTTCATTAACAATAGGCTAGTGCTATGTTTGCAATAGGGAAATAGGGAGAGAGAGGTAGGGTTAGGGATATATAGAAGGAGAGAGAATGGGGAAGAGTCAAGCAAACTTAGACAGGGAACATATCACAAGGTATAAATTAACATGGAAATTGGAATGAAATTCAACTATATGTAGTAAAACATGACAACTAAGCACCATGGGAAAAAAGTACAATCAGATCCATAGATTGAAACTAAGAAATTGCCTCAAACAGAGGGTAAAAATGGCAACTACGATAGTTAAAAATTTAGATCAGTAGATTGCAGTAAAGAATCCAACACAAATATAGGACAATTTAGATCAGAAGACACTAAATCATGCTTAGATTTGACAAATATTTGTTGTGTCTGAAATGCCTCATAAATCATCCTTGATTGACAGTTGAATGCAATCACTAGGAAAAATGACACATGCAGATCTAGCAAAGTGAGCACCTTCCCAATAAATGTTGACTAACCATCAAGCCTGAGTGCCTAGTCTTTTGCAATTTCATAATAAAACAAAACCTAAATCAAGAGTTTTATCTTCCTAGAATCTTTTGATCTCCTAATTCATCAGTTTTATAATTGAAATGCAATTTCTATGGAATCACAATTAGTTGTACACAAGTACATGTTATTTCTTTTCAACTTGGATCATATGCAAAATTGCTACCATGCAACTTTATTTAATAGCTGAAGTATTATCTGCTCATATTGCCTATGTGCAAAGACAAATAGGCTTTTGCATGCAAGCTACGAAAAGCAACAAAAGTCTGGTGTTCTAATCCAGAAACTACTTGTCTCAATATAAAAGGTTACAAAATATTGAGGTTCTTTTTACTGTTACCACATGGCATAAAGTTGTGCCTGAATATAACCATCAATAAATTTGTCCTATGTTGGCTTGTATTTGTGTTATGCTTTAAGAGGATTGAGAGTAAACAATTCGCCACCATGTTGAGAGTACGAGAAGACATTCTATGGCATAAATTTACAAGAAGATATTGTTTATGTAAAAAGACACATTGTATGATGGGTGCACACCATACAAGAACACTCAAAGTAAGAAGGGTGTCAAGAAACACAACCAACCTGTAATTTGCAGTTGATATGATTTCCTAACATCCACCACAACTAATTTGACATCTCGAGAAGCAGAAACAAGCCATGTATCCTCAAACACAAGGGAATAAATAGGGAAAAAATGAGGAACCCATGAGACTAAGGGTGATTTTTCATCTCCTCCCCCTCCTCCTCCTCCTTGTGATTAACTGCACAATACAAATAATGGTAGACTTTTGCAACAAAGACGCATGTGCAATGGTGGATGTATCTGTACCAGTGCTCCACTAGTCCCTGATATGCCTGATATGTGCCATGCAATCCCACCTCTCCTTTTCAATCCTATTCCATGAGACTCCATGGGAAATGGTGGAAAAAGGAAGATGCTTAATTTTCAATTAGGAAAATTAATTGATTAGATTGATCCATTGAAAAAATTGCTAAGCTTATTAGTTACTTATTATTAAGAACAATACACTATTCTTGTGGCCTCCTCTAATAACAAATCAAATAAAATCATCTTAAATTGATAATAATACATATAAGACTACTAATGCATATGAGACTTTATTATGTGCAATGGTAAAAAAGTTGATTGGCAGATGGGAGAAACTTAATTAGACGTAATAAATGATGTAATTGCCATCACCAGCAACTATATTCTACAATATACTACAAAACCTTTAGCAGGGGCAAGGACCACAAACACCCAAAGCACCCCATGTAAGATGCTCATTGCCACCAACATACAATTAAATCAAAGCCTACCCTGCACAATAAGATGGTATCTCATGAGCTGCTATCATACTGGTCCTCACAATCAAACCAGTATCTCATGAGTTGTTGTCATACTGGTCATCACAATCAAACCATTATAGTGATCACAAACCTTAAATTAACTGTCTTCACATAAAATGTGTAGCTTTAAAACTCTTAAAACATACAAAATAAAACATAACAAAATATTTTGCACTACAATAGCCGGAAAAGAGTAATTTTTTTCCCCACATGGTAATTATTGTACTTTTGTTATTTCTTCTCATGTAAACACAACCTTGCACTTTAATGATACATCACAAAATAAAAAATGTTGGACCCAAGATGTGCTGAATATATTTTCTCCAACTAATATGTTGCACCAAAATTTTCCCTTCAAAAAGAAAATATATGAAATAGAATATCTTCTCTTACACTATACTCGTAGCTGGCTAGCTTTGCCTGGTCACAATATATAAATACTATTTCCACTATCAAAATTGATTAATTACATTTTTAACAAATCCATCACCAAAGAAAGACTTCATGTTCCAAACTCAATTCACGATTCTACAAGGAAAACTCAGATAAGACCAATATGCTATTTGGAAATTATATCTCAGGTTACATTTTAAAAGCCAACCCACCCCAAATACTAAAAAGAAAGGAAGAAAAAAATGCAACAGTACATTTACATTGCAATAGGCATAGTATTTGTTTGTTATGGAAAAAATACTTTTCCATCCACTTCATTTTTTTATTGAGGTAAGCAGCAACACATACCAATTTCAAGGGATGCAAAACCATTACAACAAGCCATTACAGTTGCTGCAACTAACAAGACCAATGAATGATCCTATTTTGAAACATCCAAAAACATAGAAAATTGTTAGTTCTTGGGGTCTTCATATAGTTTGAAAAACCCCACAGTTTAACTTTTGTTATAATCTAAAACACAAATTTATTAATATTGCCCTGTTTATTCCACAAGCATTTCTTACATGAAGTTTTATAGAATATGTAGTCATAGAAATGCTAAGGGCGTGCATAATTTGGATAAAAATATTTTGTGAAATAGTGGAAGAAACTCTTTTCTGAAATAATAGTTCTGGATTATAGACCTACTATTGGAGGAGTCAATTATTATTACCCTTGCATTCCTTTTTCAGTCGCAAGTCTCCTACTTGCATTGACCTGATAGCTCTGGATTACATGCCTACAATTGGAAGAGTCAATTCTTATTTACCCTTGCATTCCTTTTTTCAGTCATAGGTCTCCTACTTGCATTGACCTGCCCATTTGCTAATTTGAAAATCTTCCTAAAATCTTATCATACAAAACAAACAACAATATCTATAGAATTTGAAAAGACTTTACATATTGGACTAGTATTGACATATAATTCGGGACCCATTAAGTTGAATTGCAGAGATGCATTTCCATGTCCGTTTCATTGTGGTCCAAGAGGAATCTCACTAAAGATAGGAGCCCATTGTCTGAGAAGCTTGAATTCTAGAAAGTGATAGAGTTTTTCAATAGGTAGCTTATCTGTATGAACATAGACAATGTGCAATCATTAATGACTTCAAGAACAAAAACCAAAAACAATCATAACAATAAAACCCTTTCAATATTAAATTAGTAGATGAGGACGCTGTATGGTTTAAACTTTCAAAAGACTAATTCCCTTGTATATCTTTGTATGAGGTCACAAAAAAACTGAACTCTTCTCAAGACGAGTTTGTTATAAAACACTATTTTGGATTTCCAACTAAGGAGACACTCACACTTTCATATATAAACATGATAAAAGGAAGCACTGTGTGAGATAAATTCAATGAAATATAACAGAGACAACTACTTGTATAGCTTTATGATGTTGCATGCAGATTATTCCCTTCAACAGAATTAATGAAGAAGCCAACTTAAGTTAAATCCTAAGTTAGACCTTTATTTTTGTTTTTTTTTTTTTCTGATGACAAGATAAAAATCCTGAGTACTTTAAGCAACCTATTGGTATCATGAGCATGAATTGTCTCAGGTGCATGAAAAATCAACCTCTTTCAGCCTAGGGCACAATCTCGGTTCCATCTCTTCAGAGTATTAAGCCTTTGCATTCAACAAGACTTGATTCTTGATGGGCTCTTCATTTGAGTGAGTTTGGACCATTCAACAAGTTTGGGTGAGTTTTGTAATGATGGTAAATATGAATGTTGAATTCCCTTCAATCATAGTATCACTCTATAACAACGAAAGTTGATATCAAATTAGCACAATGGAATTGAATGAAATTGCATATTAATATTTACAATTTGGTTCATCAAGCACACTACAGTCATCTTCATAAGAATACGAAACATAGATAATAGCATTGTAATATCTGATAAATCATTCTCCAACTACTATATGGGCCAAAAATGGCGAGAAATAATCCCTCTCCTAGACTCCTACTATGTGTATAACAATATATAATAGTTATATAAACAAGGATCGATCGATAGTAATGCCTAGGAAAAACTGTCTGGTGCATAAATTAAAGTGTACTTGTTCATACCAACCCAACAACAATCCAAACACAACACCAAAACACTCATCACACAACATACCAACCCAACAACAATCCAACCACCAATAATCTCAATGACCCAAGGGGACCACCTCAATGCAAAAGTTATCCCAAATGAAAATACACCACCTTGGGGGAAACAGTTGAGGACATCATGAAAAAGTTGATAGACGAAAAACTCATCAAGCCGCCTATATTTGAGAATTACAAAGAACCAAATGTCAAACCTCCTTGGTATAATGAGAATCAACTTTGCGATTTTCACAAAATCAAAGGCCACACCACAAACAGTTGCATGAGACTCAAAAACTTCATCCAAGATCTCATCGATAAGAAAATCATAAACATGGAACAACCTACGGGAAATCAAGATCTTAAGATCTATACGAATTTGATGTCGAATCATGGTAACAAAGGGAATAAAAATGACAAAGGGAAAGGAAATGTAAATCATTTCTATGAATCAGTCGTTGCCTCCCTAAATGAATACTGCATGGTCATCACCATCAAGGGCACCCATGCCGAAGATTGTGGAGTCACCACAAGAGGCGGAAAAGTCACCATTGCAGGATCATCCCAACCAAAGAGAGTCCCTTCATCTAGATCTATGCCGCATGGATACAATGTTGTAGATCAACTCAAGAGAACACCATCACACATCTCCATCAAGGGCACCCATGCCGAAGATTGTGGAGTCACCACAAGAGGCGGAAAAGTCACCATTGCAGGATCATCCCAACCAAAGAGAGTCCCTTCATCTAGATCTATGCCGCATGGATACAATGTTGTAGATCAACTCAAGAGAACACCATCACACATCTCCATCATGGAGTTGTTAAAAATATCATCAGCACATAAGAAGATCCTTGAGGAAGCATTAGCCTCATACACTGTCCCCGCAAATGTCGATGTAGAGCAATTCCAAGCTATGGTCGGAAATATCATAACACCTAATCTCCTTACATTTTCTGACCAAGACTTTCTCGCCCAACCATCTCACAACCGTGCACTTCACTTGGAAGCCATTGTACACAAAAGGAAAATCAAAAGGGTCTTGGTGGATGGAGGTGCAGGTTTAAACATCTGTTCTCTCAGCCTCATCAAGCAGTTGAAAATATCAGAAGATTCCATTGACAAAGGAAAGGGCATCACGATAAGAGCATATGATGACCAAGAAAGAGTGTCTCAAGGCACAATCAAACTCCCTATTCAAATAGGGCCGACTCTCATGGAAACCACTTGTCAGGTCTTGGACCTTGATTTTCCATATAATATCCTCCTAGGACGCCCATGGATCCATGCGATGAAAGCCGTAGCATCAACCTTCCACCAATGTGTGAAATTTACACATAATGGACAAGAGGTTACCATCCATGGAGATCCCAAACCTTTCTCATATTGCAAAAATATTGAGGCAAAGTATTACAAAATCCCCCAAGTACCAAAAAATGATGAGGGACCATCCACATCATACATCGACCCCGCCACCCTCGCATCCACTTCTGAGATAGAGACACCTGCCATTCCCACCATTTTCGACATAAAGATCATCATCCAGAAGGATGGTTGTGGAAGCTACAAGCTTCCTAATAATTCTTTTGTGATAGGAGAGTTACCACAATCTCCTAGATCACAGGGATGTCCACAAGAAAACCAAGCTTCCACATCACAAACGCCTCCTAAAAACTATCCTAAATTCATAAGCTAGGGAGACCTTGGACAAGAGGTTATTGAGGTAGATATATCACATATGCTTTATCAAGATGAAAGACCAGCAACCAATTTACCAATGGATGAGACAAGCAAAGGTCTACAAATGATGCTTGCAATGGGCTACAACAGAAATCAAACACTGGGACAAAATGACAATGGGCTCACAATACCTATCATGCCAGAGACACGACCCATAACAAATCTTGGCCTTGGATGTACCCCTCTGAGAATAACCATATGTGGCCGAAGTCCTCAGGTTAGAATGGTTAATATTTCTCCTCAACCAATACTAGCAGAAGTACACTTACCAATACCCATAGGAGGAGACATACATAACTTTATAACTGAGGCCTATATTAGTAGTGATGACAAGGGTACCATGACTGATCTACCTAGGCTATTCGAGGATACCACCCTATGCATGATTAGTACCTTATCCTTCGAACCAGACCAACAAAATCATGAGATCCGCTTAGTCTACCCCCAACTGATCGACTACGACCAACGAGGACCACTAGTTCTTGATACATTCAAAAATGATGAGGAACTCTCAGAATTCATGGGATTGAGGGATAACATTCCAAATGGAGATCATAAGGTAGGGTTTATAATGGAGTTGGACACACATGCCTATTACAGGGAAACGATTGAATCCTTCAGTCGTAAAAGTGAGAAACTAAGAATCATATCCAAGTCCTTGAGTGAAAACCACATTGTGGCACTCTCTGACAAGACAAAAGTAAAAAGAAAGGACATATCCAACAGTGAAAACCTCTCTGAGGCACATGAGGATGAAGGATTCAATCTTCCTCTAAGAGCTATCCATCAGGAAAAGTCAGCAGTCTTGGCCAAAAAATGCAATCCTGTCAACCTAGGAACAGAGGAGACCTTGCATATCACATTCTATGTGGAATCACTACTTTTAGAAGAGCAAGAACTCCTAGCAGCATTCCTAAGGGAAAGACAAATAAACTTCGTATGGATTTATGCTGACATGCCAGGGCTTGATCCAACACTTGTGGTTCATCACTTAGTAGTGTATCCAGAAGCAAAACCAATAAAACAAAAGCTTCAGAAAATGCATCCCCAAATAGCCTTATTGGTCAAAATGGAGCTCAAAAAGTTGTTAGATGCAAGATTTATCCGACCAATTGATTATCCAGAATGGGTGTCAAATTTGGTACCTATTTCAAAACCTGACAAAGCCATCAGAATCTGTATGAACTTCAGAGATTTGAACAAAGCATGTCCTAAGGATGATTTCCCGCTTCCCAACATCGACATGATAGTAGACATGACAGCTAGGCATGAGATGCTACCACTAATGGACAGATTTTTAGGATACAACCAGATCATGATAGCAAAATAATATCAACACAAGATAACCTTCACTTGCCCATGGGGGACATACTATTGGAACATGATGCCATTTGGCCTAAAGAATGGAGGAGCAACATATCAAAGGGCTATGACATTGATCTTCCATGATATGATCCATAAAATAGTTGAGGACTATGTTGACGACATCCTAGCTAAGTCCAGAAAAAGACAAGATCACATAGCAACCCTAGGTGCTATCTTTGACAGACTGGAGGAATACAAGGTCAGAATAAATCCCAAGAAGTGCATCTTTGGAATACAGTTAGGTAAACTCCTGGGATATATAGTGTCCATGAGGGGTATTGAGGTGGATCCAGAAAAAGTGAAAGCAATCCTCGAGATGGAAGCACCAAAGACATTAAGGAAACTGAGAGGTCTCCAAGGATGACTTCAATCCATCTGATGATTTATAGCACAACTGGTAGACAAGCAGAACCCATATTCTCACCTACTCCACAAGGGAGTAGCATACAAATGGGATACGAAATGTGAGGAGGCATTCAACAAAATCAAGGAATATCTACTGAGACCACTAGTGTTAATGCCACCCATCCCAAGAAAGCCATTGATCTTATATGTGTCAGCAACAGCAGCAGCCCTTGGAGCTCTCTTAGCTCAACATGACTAAAATGGAATGGAGAGGGCTATCTACTATATCAGCATGACAATGGTGGGTCATGAGCTAAATTAATCATTCATCAAGAAAGCTTTCTTCGCAGTAGTGTTTGCATCCCAAAAATTCAGACATTACATGTTGGCACACAAGATAAAGCTCATCACGAAAATTGATCCCCTCAAGTATCCCTTATCAAAGGCAATGCTCACAGGAAGGATGGAAAAATGGGTGATGATACTATCAGAGTATGACATCAAATATGTAGAGAGGAAAGCTATCAAGGGCCAGGTTATTGCAGACCAACTAGCAGAAGCACCTATTTATTCTGAGAATCCTCTTGTCTCATAATTCCCAGATGAATCCATTTTTAACCTCAACATAACTAAACATTGGAAACTATACTTTGATGGTTCCACAACATGGATTAGGGGCTGGTGTCTTTTACATCACCCCACAAGGGGATTGCATACCAAATTCATACAATTGGAATTTCCTTGCACCAACAATATTGCAGAATATGAGGCTTCGACTATAGGTCTTAGGATAGCAGTGCAATGGAACATCATAACTCTCAAGGTGTATGGAGACTCTCAGTTGATCATAAATCAAGTCAATGATGAATATCAGACTAAGGATGACAAGCTCACTCCATACAAGAAATTGGTGGAGACTCTAAAAGAATCCTTCATTGAAATAACATTTGAGCAGATTCCAAGAACTAACAACAGAGCAGGAGACACCATGGCAACAATTGGGTCTCTATTAGACATCCCTCACAACACTCCAAAGTATGAATTCTTGATCGAGCAGCTTCTCGTTCCCACATTTGAGGTACCAAAATTGGAATATGTGTGTGAAATCATTGGTCCTAGCGATCCTTGGTATCATGACATCTATACATATCTTCAAATAGGAGTCATACCTGCTGACCTACCATCGAACCTAAAACGAACCTTTGTTAAAAAGGCATCCAGATTTGTCATCCTAGGTGATACCTTATACTGTAGAAGCATAGAAGGTACCTTACTGCACTGCCTAAATGCTGAGGAGGCATTGACCGCTCTAACTGAGGTTCATAACGGTATTTGTGGCTCACACTCGAGTGGAATGACCATCGCCAAGAAACTACTGAGGATGGGGTATTATTGGCCCACAATGGAATGATAAGCACATGATCATGCTAAGAGGTGTCCACAATGTTAGCAGCATGGGGACCTCATCCATGCTCCAGCTCAAGAGCTTCATCCTATTGTCACACCATGGCCCTTTTCGCAGTGGGGACTTGATCTCATTGGGAAAATCACACCCACCTCATCCAATGGCCATAAATTTATAATAACTGCAACTGAGTACTTTACTAAATGGGTAGAAGCCATACCCATGACGTATATAACAGGAAAGTAGATCTTAAAGTTCATCCTGAACTATCTTATATGCCGCTATGGTGTCCCACAAGCCATTATCTCAGATAATGGGACACCATTCAAGAATTAGGAAGTCTGTGACTTATGCGATAAATTCAAAATCCAACATCGCTTCTCCACCCCGTACTATCCCCAAGGCAATGGCCAAGCAGAAGCTACAAACAAAACCATCCTCAAAATCCTTAAGAAAATAGTCAATGACACAGGTCGTGACTAACATTTGCAGCTTAATCCCGCCCTCTGGGCCTATCGAACCAGCATTCGTACACCCACTGGCACTACCCCCTTCTCCTTGGTCTACGGTTCAGAAGTCGTACTCCCCATTGAGATTGAGCTCCCATCCCTCAAAATATCACTGCAAAACCTCATCACTGATGAGGACTACTGGGTGTCAAGATTGAACAAGCTAGAGCTACTAGATGAGAGATGCATCGATGCTTTGAATCATTTGCAAGTCTACCAAAATAGACTCAAACGGAGCTACAACAAGAAAATCAGAAGCAAGACTTTCCAAGTCGGAGAGCTGGTCTTAAAAGAAAATCAAAAGAATGTCCCAAACCCAAGCAGCAAAGGCAAGTTCAAACCAAATTGGTTAGAACCTTTCGTCATCACAGCAAGTTATAAGTCAGGGGCATATCAGTTATCAACACCCAAAGGGGAACCTCTGCAGGAGCCCATGAACAACTCCCATCTCAAAAAGTTTTATGCCTAAATCTTTCAAGGTATAGAGCCAAAAATCCAAAAAAAAAAAAAATTAGAAAATGTCCTAAAAATATGGCCACTTTGGCAAAAACCTGGCAAACAGGCACCTTGGTGACAACAAAAAAATCAAAAAAAGAAAAAAATCCAAGAAAATCATAAAAAGGATAAAAAAAGTCATCGTCTAGTGAAAACCACTTCGGTGGCACTTTGGACAAGTACCTTGGTGAAAACTTGGCAAACAGGCGCCTTGTGTAAAAAAGCACTTTCCATCCACCAGGATCTTTGCGGCTTGTTCGACATCATCCCTCCATTTCGCTTCCATCATCCATCACATTCAAGTCTCCATCCATCACTCATCCACTCGCATCCGCACCATAGCTTAGTCCTGTTTTCATATCATGATCCCTCCTAGTACTACTCGACCCATCCTCAAGGTCAGTTTATCCTACCTTTATCAAAGTAGTCTATGACATCACGTTGGGGGCATGTTCTTATCGGATCGGATTCGTGTATGATCTTAAAATCCTCAAAATCAAAAAATCCAAAAACATCAGAAAATCAAAAAATCCAAAAACATGAAAAAATCAGAAAATCCAAAAACATCAAAACATATCAAAATCCAAAAACAAGTCAAAAAGTCATTGAAAGAGCCAAAAACAGGGTCGTCTTGTAGAACTACGTTGTCTTTGAGCTTGAACATAGGCAAGGTTGATCTTTGATCATCCCCTGAGACATTTAGGTCAGTCCTATAGGAGTCTGTCATAATAAACTAACATCTATCACCTATAAATAGGTCGAGTCGTCAGTCGAACTATGTGGTCTCTGCGTGTATAACGTAGGCAAGGCTAATCTGTTGATCAGTCCCTGAGGCCCCTAGGATAGGTCTTTAGGTTAGTCTCTTGGTCAAAATCTCATAAAATCCCAAATCATCAAAAAATCAAAAAATCAAAACATTTGAAAACCTCAAAAACACCAAAAACAGCCTCAAAACATTGCAAAACTCCAAAAACATCCAAAATATTTGAAAAAATTCATCTATCTCATCTCGCTTGCACCCGCAATAAACACCATCCATAATAAACTGATCGTCATCCTCAACCTTTGGTAAAACAAATCGGAAACAAGTCTAGCAGGTTAAAAGTGAAAACTTAAAAATGTTGAGTCGTAAGTCTAAGTCAGTGCGTAAGCAAACTGGTTATCTCTTCATATTGGTAACTCATTATCTGAACTGGTCCCATATCAATCATCCCTTAGAACACTTTGGATAAAAGAAATGACGTGTCACCATCCACTAACATGTCCTAGGATGAATCCTTCTTACAATGGGCATTACCTTTTGGCAATAAGTTTTAGTTATCATCCTTAGAAAACACATCCTCTCTCCGTTAGCGGTATTGAAGAGCATCAATTTGTTTGTTTACTGGGTCTTTTTCTTTTGACTTATCTTATTGGCACTCATTCCAATGACGTCTCGATGATATCCCAAAGCAGAGGATTTAGAGAAATAGGAATGGGGCAACGATCATTAACTTTTGTCTGCTGTGCTTGTTGGATGTTCTTGTAATATAACCTTGGCGAATACTTGCTTTGTTAGGTATGTATGGAAGAGGTCGAGGGCAACTTGTTGACTATTGCATGGATAGGTTTACCTTTCTGTGTTTTGGTCTGAGGTGTCTGAAACTTCTGAAGTGCATCCTAGCAAGGTTTACATATGTCAAGTGTGAACAAGAATACTCCTATCTATTTGTTCAGTCAAAGTCCATCGCACTAGGTACAACGCCATCCTGGTTCCCTATACCTTGATGCATCGTACCACGTGTGTTATCAAACATAAGAAAATTTGGCCCTTTGAAAATCCCAATTCCTCAGCAAGTCATCATCATCATCATCATCATCATCATCATCTGCATTTGCATCATCTTGTTTCTTGTTGAAATGACTTCTTTTCTTACTAATCACGCTAACAATGTACTATGATAGTTGACCATCATCACCACCTATCCTGCATCCACAAATAATTAGCATTTTACATAAACATATCATATAGGAAACATACACATTGCATTTTAATCATCATATAAATAGGTTATCATAAACATTTTCATAAATAGGTGCATCCATGACATTACATTTTCACCCATTACATTGCATCTAATGGCATTATATCGATCATTACATAAATATTCATTTGCATTTCACAACCATTTCATATTACCATCTAAATCATCACATAACATAAACAAAATCATTCCATAATCATTTTCGCATAATCATAAGCAATAGGTATATGAGCATTTAATTCATTAGGCATACATACTTGCATAACATAAATGACATCATATCATCATAAATATACATTCACTTTACGCATTAATTGCATCTCATAAAAACTATTTCATTATGCATTAACACTGTTCCATTTGCATCATCTCACGACCATCGCATTCATATTACATCCATCCATAAATCATCTCATATATAAGAACATCCCACACATCATTGCATATACCATAGATCATATCATTTTACATATTAAAATCCATATCGTATTTTGCATTGGCATAAAATAAAACATCATATAGATAACATCATTGAACATCATAGCATAGACGAGCATAATATAGATATGTTAGTTATAATCATTGCATAAAGATCATTAGAAATAAAGGCGTCCATAACATAATAGAAGTAGAATCATACATAAATAAAAAGTACGCATTCCATCACATCAAAATCGGCTCATATATATCATCCATCATGTCACTGTCATAGTACAAAGAATAAATCGGATCACTGTACATATATGTCAATCAGTACAAAATTCCCATCTGGGCTATTGAAAAACAAGCACATAAGGAACAAAAAGTATGTATCATCTCGATCAAGCCCGATCTTTGTGAATGCTGCCCTCACCCCTGTCACCGTGACCCTCTGGTGGTCTCTAGTTGGCCTGCTCTAAGTACTCTGGGACCTAGTTTGCTCTAGGTACATCATCATGATAAGCCCAATGGTAGTACTCTATCTCTCGAATGGCATCCCTATAGGATCGCACTGGCACTATACCCTGCGAGGAGGAGGCTGTCATACTCTCGATCTGCTGCCTACGGCCTACCTCAGTGGCTGCCTGTAGCTCTGCAGCCTGTCTCTACTGCACAGCCTGATCCCTCTCTGCTATGAGCTTCTCTCTCAGCCCTCGCCTGGTCTCTCTCCGCTATCAATGCCTAAACCTGGGCCTGTAGCTGTGCCATCAATGCATCCCGACTGTCTTCCTGTCCCTACAGTTGTACCTGTGGCTACACGCGAACCTGATCCTCACCCTTGACTCGTGGTGGTGGGACTAGCGGCTCTTGTTGCTGATCCTGCATGTGGAAATCTCCCTGACCTGGCGGAACTGGGGGCACACCTAGTGGATCCTGTCGAATCTCGACCCTCGGTCCTTTCCCTCATCCTCTCCCTCTGCCTCTAACCCTGTGCACCTCTGGATCCTCACCTGGAATGGTCGACCGAAGAGGAGGTCTGAACCAGTATCTGTAGGCCTGTGTGGTCCCTAGATCTGCTAAGCCCTAATCATAATCCCATGGTCGGGCTACCAACTGCCTAAAGCTGTCAACTGCCTCAGAGGTAGGAATACCGTGACCCCATGATATATGTGACATGCTGCGTGCAAAGATGGCTACATAGTCATCATCTGGCCAATCATGCGGCTCTCCAAACTGACGTTGTATGCGCCCAAGAAGATACCTCTCAATCATCATGTGCTCCCACCCTTGCATATATCGATCCTAGAGGCAATAAAAGAGCTGGACAACATTGTCGGCCCATCCGGGCTGACCAAGGTATGGACACCAAGTAAAAACTAGCATCTCTTCTAGGACCCACCTCCAGTAGGGGATCCCGTGCTCTCCAGTGTGTGTGAAGGACACACTGCCTCTATATCATGCCACAAGGGCAACATCTGGCCCCATCAAAACTGGAACGGCATGTGGACGTAGCACAGAAATGTGCTCCCATGCCCAGACGTGAAGAAGTGTCACCCCAGCCCACAGCGCTCTGTCGTCCATGTACACGTACTCATGTAGATCCCTATATAGTGAGGCAAGAAGAATAGGCCCCCATGGAAAATAAACTGGCCTGTCTCGGACCATCCGCTCTCAGCAATACCCCCAGTCAGGACTGAAGTATTGCCCTCATCTGTTTGGGGAAACCAAACCTAAAATGATCGCTACAACTACCCAGTGGAAGGGAGGTGTTATAACCTTGTACCTCTCTAGCTCAATCTGTCCCTCGCAGTAGATAATGTCCCATGTGGTGAGGACTCTTATGTAGGACTCATGTCCCTCATCCATATCATGGATCACCTGTCGGCCATGAATAGGCAATCCCGAAATGCGCCAAACGTCCTCCAAGGTGAAGGTGGCCTCACAAGTGGGGAGATGAAATGACGATGTCTCGCTATGCCACCTCTCGGCCAACTCTGACAACATCCCTAGGTGGGTCCGCATGGGCGCCGCATACGCAATGTGCCATAATCCTGCAACTCCCAGTCGATCCTGGTCCTTGTCGCTCAAATCCCATAAAATGCTAGCCAAATCCCTCGATCGGTGCTCCCAAGAGTAGAGCTCCCTGGGCCTGTCCTGCATCAAGGAAAGTCATCATGTTAAAAAATTTGAAAAATTCCTGGTCGAGTGCACCAAGCTCGCCTCCAGCGGTGCAGTTTGTGAAGGTGTCGTAGTTTGAGTTTTCTCAAACTCCGACACTCAAGTCCAAAAGGTGCAAAATGGCACCGCTGCGGCCCAGTTTATCGCTCAGCATCGTAGTTTGCACGAAAAGGGCGCTGCTGCGGCGCACTTCACCCAAATCGACCCACCGAGCCTGAGCCCAGTGTCAGAGTTTCTAAACTCTTAACTACACTATTGCGGTGCTAAACGGCCTGGCACGGTGCAATTTAAATGCCGAGCGGCGCTATATAGCACCGCTGGAAGCGAGCTCTCCTTTTAAAGGGGTAATTAATGCATTAAATGAAAAAATTAAGCTTCAGTAAGGGTCACATACCAGTGCCCTGATGCCAGGTGGCCACTGGTATGTCCGTACTCGATCACTGATGTGGAGGGGAAGTTGTCGTTGTGCCATATTGCTGGAGTGTCAGAGCTCGAATCTTAGGTTTGCTAGTGGAGATGTGTGAAAATGACTTGAAAGTGACCCCTTGGGCCCCTTTTAAGCCTAAAAATTAGGGTTTTTAACCATAAAAAGTTGTCTTGCTAGGGTTTTGGACCCCCGAACCTATTTTGGTCTAATTGAGGCTTGTTTTTCATTGTCTTATTGCGTTTAGACACATTTTTAGCCTCCCGAACCCCTTTTGGACCTGTCAAGTACTTTGTCATCTTTTTTTCGTGAGATCACCCAAAAAATTGAAATTTTCGTCCGATCTCTCGAGGGGGGCATTATAATAGCATGTTTTCTCCCACCATGCAACAGTGGGGCAAGTTTTTAAGTATCAAAAATTTTTGGCTTTGATCGAGATCGTTTATTCTTTGAACCAACACAACGAGTGCATTGATTCAAAGAGGGGCAAAATGTAGACACGTAAAATATACTGATTGACATCGTGCATCTGATCCTAACTTACTAGCATCATTTCTTCCTGAATCATCCCTCGGTCTAACCATTTAATCAAATTCCCCTATCTGATTGAATTCATCAATATTCCACTCTTGATTAAATAAATCATTTTATCTAATCAATCAATCTCTTTTGTTAATTAAATCAATCTATCTGATCTAATTATCCCTATTTAATTAAATAATCAATTTATTTGATTAAATCTCTAAAGTCTATCCATTAAATTAAATAAATTAAAACCTTATTTGATTTAATCTAACACCATCCCTTTTAATTAAATAAATCAAAATCCTTATTTAATTAGCCTCTTATCATATTCCTCTCTTATTTGATTTAAATAAATCCATAAATCTAAGTCAAATAAGTCACATCATCAAATCTCTTGTTAAATTAATTAACCCTTGATTAATTTAACCTCATCTCATGTCACATCCTCTAGATAATGCAAGTTGCACATGAAAATAGATTTAATTCATTTATTAAATCTCTATTTTCCTCACAAGGCATCTTTTGGAATATTCTCTCAATTTGAATTCAAAAATTCCAAGTCAACATGTACATCCAACAAGGCATTTAAGATCTCTTACATGTCCTTTGCCTTGAGCCAAGTGGCATTTATTGCATTTTCCCTTCCCTCTTACATGTCATTTCAACAAATTTGAATTTCAAATATTGGCATTTATTGGCACAAACTCCAAATCTTGCACATCCATTATCCATTCATAGCTTAACAAGTGGCATCATATCATTGGATGAATGTTAGTCCCACATTGCTCAAATTTGAACATTCATCCATCTTAGAATTCTATAAATAAAGGGATCATATCCTCATTTATCCATCCACAATTTAAGCAAAGTTACCATGCTCAAATATCTCTTGAATTTTATCCATTATCATTGAGTCATAGCTAGGTTTTGTAGATTTTTGGCTTGGAGTTCTCATCTTTCATCAAATTGGATCTATATCATCTTCAACATATCAATATTTCATCATAGGAATTGGGAAAGGGTCAATTTTCACATCAAATTGGCACCAATTCCCCCATGGGATCAAAAGTTTGCTTGCTTAATTAGGATTCAATCTTTATTTTGCTATTTCATTGTGTTCTTCATTGTTTTTTCCTAATTTGAGCTATGTTAATGGATTTCATGGGGAACCCTTGTTTTAGCTTGTAATTCCTTGTTTAACTTGTTTATTCATGTTGTTTTGTAGGAACTAGGAAAAGGGTTCACACAAGGTGTAAGTGATTGGATTATTTGAAAGTCAACTAGATATTCCCATCCATCAACTTTAACAAGAACATTTTTTATAACACCTTTTGGAATGGCTATAGACTGATTTGCCATATGCAAGATTGTAGTTGTAGGACTTAAATCAGTAAGACTTAATTTCTCCATTACATCCACCGTCATTACATTAATAATTGCTCCCAAATCCACTAATTCATTAGGTATTGCTACCTCATTAATTGTAATAGTAATCAGTGGACTCCCAGGATCATCATATTTTGGGGCAACAGTATTTCTAGACAAAAATTCAGCTAGATAACCATCAATGTGAGTAGTGTTTATTTTCTTTGGTTTCCTTCCTGGCATTCTAATACATAGTTGTTTGATTAATTGGTCTAACTCAGGAATTTCCTTTATTGCCTACAGCAAAGGAACCTCTATTTGCAATTGTTTAATTTCCTGAATCAATGCAGTTTCAGAAGGTAATGTCATTTCCGGAGTATCTTTCAGAATTGTTGATTTTAGACACTCCAGAAATGGTGCTTGAATTTTCTCCTTTGAAGGGATATCTTTATTAAACTCAATCAAAGACTGACCATCCTCCTCCCGAGGTAAATCAACAACTCTTGTTGTTGAAGATTCAGTAATATTCTCAGGTAGTGTAGTATCTTTCTCAAAAGTTTGAGAAATAGGTTCATCCACTACTTCCTCAGTAGTGGGTGATTGAAGTGTTCTTCCGGAACGTAACTGAACATTTCCACAATGAATTGCATTAAGTCTTGTGACATTATCATGCTCAGTAGTATATACCAGAGTATTCTATCGATTGTTCTTGGGATTGGGAAGTGGTTGGGTTGGAAGTTGAGGTTGATTTACCTGCTCAGTTTGGGGAAGATTCTAAGGCGGTGGTAACAAATTTTGTTGTTGATTCCTCCTAGGACTAGTATAAAATTGATTATGTCCTTGATTCCATTGGGGAGCAATGTGTTGTGGGTACCATTGTTGTTGTGACTAGTTAGGCCACTACTGAGTTCCCCATGATTGACTTGCCCATTCAGGAGATCCCCAGTAAGGAGTTCCCCAAGTAGGCTGTGGAAGATAGGGTTGATTCCAAGATGGAGGCCATTGATTACCAGCCCAGGGATTTTGGAGTCTCCATGCAGGATTGGAATTCTGCCCATAAGAAAAATTACCTCCCTGGCGTTGATTTAGCACATTTATTTCTTCTTCAACCTGAGCAATTTTTTTTAGTATTCTTAAGATCAGTAAGAAGCTCGCATTGATTGGTAGGGTGGCTTTGCTCACAAATTTGACAAACATTAACCTTATCTAAAGGGAATTCTCGTAAAAGATGTTTATTTCGACACCTAGGACAATAGATTGACAAAGTCTTAGGGTTATGTTTCTTTGCTTGTATACCATCTAACGTAGTGTTCAATTGGACAAGTATGTTTGTCTTAAGATTTGCTATTTCTTCTCAAAGTTTACCTATCTCGTTATTCCCTTTGAAAAGACTTGTTTTTTAGATTCCTCCATGAGTACATGAAAAATTACGACACAAACCACATGTCTTCAAGGTATAACTAAGACACATCACCTTTTCCCATTAAATCAAGACTTCTTGCATTATCATCGAGTCCTTTAAGAAATATAGTCTTGAGAATCTCAACACTAATGGTCGTTTCTCCACATCGTTTAGATAAGAAAAGAAACCTATCCAAATAGTCCTCTAGACTCTCATCCTCATTCTCCCGAAGTTTAAACAGCTCTTCCTTATGATCACTCACCCTATAATAACTCTGATATTTATTCAGAAAGATAGTCTCCATTTCTTTCCAAGTTGTAATACTCCCAGATGGTAGTCCCATAAACCAATGCATGGTTGAATCCTTCAAGGTAGAAGGAAATAACTTCAGTTTCTGGTTGTCATTTTTATAGTCATAGGTTTGACAAAGGACCTTAAATTCAAAAAGAAATTGGTTTGGGTCTCACTTCCAAAGATAAACCAAGAAAGGTTGGAAGGAAAGTTGGAGAGATGTTTTTCATCGTTGTATCATCATCTACATCCAGAGCAATAGGATAAGTGAACGTTCTAGGTAGTGGAGGATCATTATTATTATGGTTGGCATCATTACGGTTAGCTTCTGCCCTCCGATCTCCCATGATGTTTAGAGGAATATTCTCCTCGACAATAATTTCATCGATAACAAGTTGTACTATAGGATGATCTTTTGGGAGATAATGGAAAGCCTCAGGTGGGTTAGGCTCAAGTAATTCATCAGCAGAATGGTCTTCTGAGCCTTGGGCCTCCCTATGTATAACTGGGACATATTTTGGGGGGGTCTTTGGTATAAATCGTCTGTGAGGGCCTCTTTTCTTGACCATGTAGAAAAGGAAGCCACATATAGTATTTTTGGCCTAAAAGAGGTATTCTAGGCGTCTTCTATTAACACTTAAGCAAAAGAGGCTAAGGGGTCCCCGACAACGGCGCTAAAAAGTGATAGGCTGTCGCTAGGTCCCATTACTTTATAATATAATATTCAATTTGTCGACCAGGTAGTGTTCAAGGCAATTTGCAATAGAAGAGGTCTGGAGTATCTCCCCCAGGTTTCCTAACTTTTGAGAACAACTTAGATTAATTCTAACTTCAAACTGTTTAACTTATAAAACTATAAAGTAATTTATTCCTAAGAAAATAGAAAATGCTTGAACTGTAAGCGTAAATAAACTAATTTAGAAAGCATGTAATAACTAAATTGAAAAACACAGAAACGACTAAACTAAGAAACTGAAAAATCATAAAAGCAGAAAAACTTATAGCAATCCATAAAACATTTTCTTAACAATAAAGATTCTAACAGTGAATAACAAAAACTACGAAAGTGAAAAGATAACAAGTACTTCAGAACTAAAATTTCATAACAAAAAATTCAATGACTCTCTATAGAACAACATTATAATAAAAGAGAACACTTATCTACTCCCATTGAGTGGCTAGCTCATGGGTTAACACATTCATTCTTAGCTCACATTCACAGCTATTTTAGAAACACTTCTATCAATCATAGTTATCATCCGTGACTCATAACTTAGAATTTTAGATAACAATCTCTTTATTCATAAACCTTGGAAACATTCTAACAGTATAACATTACTTCTCACTGTATATCTTACTTCTCGAGATTGTATATTTTATAGAGAAACTGTAACTACATCCTATATTTCAGATGGTGTAGATAACCATTGAAAATATCTAGAACAAATATATGGATAACTCGTATATCTTTAATCCCATTACACAGTATTTAAGAGGCTCAAGTCGAGCCATAAAGTCTTTAATTCAAAGGATAACAGAAATAACAACTTTAAAAACAACTACATCTTCGGTCCATCACCCTGAAGTTCCTGAGCATATTTCCAGCATATATCTTCTAACTGTTCTGGAGCACATGCCAGCTAGATGCTTCAATCTGTAACTTTGATTGACCGATTATTATCTACAAAACACTTAAAACAACCCATTAAATATGTATTGGCAAATTACTTTAAGAAATCAAAAGAAATAAAGTTTATACAAGTTCTCACTAAAATTAAGCAATTATTTCTCCTAAAATTTAATTAATTGGCAGAGGATAGAGATTTGCATTTATGAACTAGGTCTTTATGGTATTATCATGATGAGGTTATTTTTACCTCATCACAATGTTTAGTTGCTACCCTCCTACCATAGTCACGAAGAAAGGTAGTACATATAGCAATCACCTTTTCCCACCAATTGATCCAATTGCCAAGATGGGTTTTGGTTTTTCCATCCAAATTGCTAAGAGTCCATCAACACAATCTTGATTTTTAAGGTGGGAAACATTTAACTTGAAAGGGAGATCTTTTTGAATGGGGGTAAGTTAGCAAAGGAGAGGGTGGTGAGAGTTGGGAGGTGGTCAAAGAGGGTAGTAGACAGATCAAGGGAAACAAGGCGACCTTTTGGAGAAGGAAGAATGGGGTAGTTGGCAGAGATATAAAAACACTCCAACCGGCTCAGCTTCCAAAGGGGACCATTACAACCGTTGCTTCAAGTAAACGAATGAGGGATGTGAAGGCTTCTTTTCTCAAGAAGGGGTTGTAGATGTCGAGGGAGTTTCTTGTCAAAGTCCAAGCTTCAAACTTCAAGGTAAATAGACGAGCAAGGGAAGACCAACTACGATTAGAGGGGTGCTTGACCATGTTAAAATCGCCCTCCCTCCCCCCGCCCCCTCCCCCCAAAAAAAAAAAACCAATTCAACAATAGGCAGATTATTGTATAACCATTCCCAAAGGGAAATCCTTTCAATTGGAGAATTGGGAGTGTAGATAGAAAAAAATCCAACAATCATATCCTTAAGGAGAGTGGTGACCCACACACAATGGTTATTAGGGTCAACACTATTAGCCACAATATACTTAGCAAGCCATGGAGCAAGGCCTAAAACTACCCCACCACCACCATCGAGATGGTTGGTATGAAGGAAATGAGCCTTAGGCCAAATGGAGGCTAGGGTCATATCAAGGTGAATTGCTCCAAATTTCACTTCTTAGAGCATAAGAACATCAATTTGATTACTCTGAATAAAGTGTTTGATGCACAAACCTTTCCTGCAGGAATAGTTAGTCCCAATGTTCCAAGATTGAATTCCGCACTTCATGGAGTGGAGTCAGGGATGTCTTCCTCGACTTGCTGTAATACATTAAATTGATTTACTGAAGCACCATCATGAGAATCCATCATAAAATTATTCATTAGCTTCTCAATGAGAGGATCATGCTCCATGGGCATACAGGGAGCATTCTACACAAAAAAAACTACATCATTAAAAAATATACATGCATTGTGGGTGCAGTCTTATACCACCTACACAACTTTCTAGATCTCAAGTGACAATTTTTAAAAAAAAATGAATAATTTATTCATTATGACCTGTGACACTAGTGCAACAAGCCCTCCAATACCACACAGATGAGGGGATCGAACCCCATGACCTTTTGCCTATAACAAGTTGCTTTAGCCAATCGAACTAGAACCTCAATAAAAAATGTTATACATTATAGAATAAATGTCATTTTAAAAAAATATAATTAAAACTTACTAAATTATTTTACACTTTATATTTTAAAATTTTAAAATATTTATATTTAGACTTTGCATATAAAATCTCAAAAACCACTTGTTTGAGTTATTTTCAAATTCTTAACATTTTATTTCTGAAAAAAAAAACTGCTATCATTAAAAAATATACATACCAAGTAAACTAGATTGTGGGTGCAGTCTTGCCCCATCTACACAACTTTCTAGATCTCAATTGAAAAAAAATAAATTATTTTTTTTTTTTATTCATTCAGAATCCTTTATAATTTTATTTTTTTCCATTACCTATTTAGACCTAGATATAATTTTAGAGGTTATGTTTAGTAAATAGAAATGAGGTGTGATAAAAAAAAATGGGGCTCATTGTTTTGTGAAGAGGGATGCAATAAAATAAACACCAAACAATCAAACCTCATGATTATGGCCACACATTATTTTGTCTTTGATTAAAGTATTATAAGGCTGATTATTCCATGGAGTATTCATATAATTCTTCACAATAATGCTCTGTTAAAACCACATTTCATCTTCGTTCTCCACTCATTTCACAACACTGTTCATTTTTGACTTAGGGATGGCCATTATCTTTTAAAACTATTACTTTTATACTGTATTTCATAAAAAGACAGGAAAATAATTTATTTTCTGTTACTTGGGTTTTACCGTCTGTTTCGTAAGTAGCGCACAGAGGGTGTCAGTGATAAGAACGCGGGCTTATCATCTGTCACTGTCATGCTTGGACAACAAGACTTAACACTTTGGTTTTAATAGTTTAGCGCTGACAGTGACAGAGCCCGCCTGTTGCCATGCTTTCCACGCGGTTTTCGAGGTACCTACTGTCACTGTGTCTTCAGTTTTAATGGACTTTGAAATTCACCCACAGTTCAGATCGGAGACGAATAACTGCAGTAAATAATTAAGCGCGCCTCTTTTTTTGGGCCTGTTTTCTCTCTCTTACAAATATACGTTTTAAGGGTAAGTTTTACTGGAGTGTCGTGTATACTTTATTTTAGGTCTTATTTTTCCGTATATCCTGTTTTGCATGGGCCCCGGTGTCCGTGTTTTTGCCTTTTGTGGTAACTCCGACTGATTGTGTCGCTTGTACGAGCTGACCATCCCTATTGTAGTAAAATCAAATACAATATTGGCTTTGGTTTTGATGAAGATTTGTTTTTTAATGAATAAATTTTATTTAGTTTTTAATGGATGGTGAAAAATACATCTTATCAAGTTTAAATATTGATAGAGTCTAGTTAGTAGCAATTGCACCTTGGTGTGCAATGGGTATGTCGAAGAAGCGTGGAAGGTTAATTTGAGAAATTGTTCTTTTTTTTTTTTCATACATTTATGTTCTACATGTTCAAGGTCAGTTGGTAGGCCATTTAGCAAATGATTTTTGTGCAACAAAGGTCTCAATGGAGAAGTTATAGCTTCAAATCAGGTGTGCATCCACTTACAATGAACCAAACATGACTAAAACAATTTAGCCTTTGAATGAGAAAGATAATCAAGTTTCATTAACAATAGGCTAGTGCTATGTTTGCAATAGGGAAATAGGGAGAGAGAGGTAGGGTTAGGGATATATAGAAGGAGAGAGAATGGGGAAGAGTCAAGCAAACTTAGACAGGGAACATATCACAAGGTATAAATTAACATGGAAATTGGAATGAAATTCAACTATATGTAGTAAAACATGACAACTAAGCACCATGGGAAAAAAGTACAATCAGATCCATAGATTGAAACTAAGAAATTGCCTCAAACAGAGGGTAAAAATGGCAACTACGATAGTTAAAAATTTAGATCAGTAGATTGCAGTAAAGAATCCAACACAAATATAGGACAATTTAGATCAGAAGACACTAAATCATGCTTAGATTTGACAAATATTTGTTGTGTCTGAAATGCCTCATAAATCATCCTTGATTGACAGTTGAATGCAATCACTAGGAAAAATGACACATGCAGATCTAGCAAAGTGAGCACCTTCCCAATAAATGTTGACTAACCATCAAGCCTGAGTGCCTAGTCTTTTGCAATTTCATAATAAAACAAAACCTAAATCAAGAGTTTTATCTTCCTAGAATCTTTTGATCTCCTAATTCATCAGTTTTATAATTGAAATGCAATTTCTATGGAATCACAATTAGTTGTACACAAGTACATGTTATTTCTTTTCAACTTGGATCATATGCAAAATTGCTACCATGCAACTTTATTTAATAGCTGAAGTATTATCTGCTCATATTGCCTATGTGCAAAGACAAATAGGCTTTTGCATGCAAGCTACGAAAAGCAACAAAAGTCTGGTGTTCTAATCCAGAAACTACTTGTCTCAATATAAAAGGTTACAAAATATTGAGGTTCTTTTTACTGTTACCACATGGCATAAAGTTGTGCCTGAATATAACCATCAATAAATTTGTCCTATGTTGGCTTGTATTTGTGTTATGCTTTAAGAGGATTGAGAGTAAACAATTCGCCACCATGTTGAGAGTACGAGAAGACATTCTATGGCATAAATTTACAAGAAGATATTGTTTATGTAAAAAGACACATTGTATGATGGGTGCACACCATACAAGAACACTCAAAGTAAGAAGGGTGTCAAGAAACACAACCAACCTGTAATTTGCAGTTGATATGATTTCCTAACATCCACCACAACTAATTTGACATCTCGAGAAGCAGAAACAAGCCATGTATCCTCAAACACAAGGGAATAAATAGGGAAAAAATGAGGAACCCATGAGACTAAGGGTGATTTTTCATCTCCTCCCCCTCCTCCTCCTCCTTGTGATTAACTGCACAATACAAATAATGGTAGACTTTTGCAACAAAGACGCATGTGCAATGGTGGATGTATCTGTACCAGTGCTCCACTAGTCCCTGATATGCCTGATATGTGCCATGCAATCCCACCTCTCCTTTTCAATCCTATTCCATGAGACTCCATGGGAAATGGTGGAAAAAGGAAGATGCTTAATTTTCAATTAGGAAAATTAATTGATTAGATTGATCCATTGAAAAAATTGCTAAGCTTATTAGTTACTTATTATTAAGAACAATACACTATTCTTGTGGCCTCCTCTAATAACAAATCAAATAAAATCATCTTAAATTGATAATAATACATATAAGACTACTAATGCATATGAGACTTTATTATGTGCAATGGTAAAAAAGTTGATTGGCAGATGGGAGAAACTTAATTAGACGTAATAAATGATGTAATTGCCATCACCAGCAACTATATTCTACAATATACTACAAAACCTTTAGCAGGGGCAAGGACCACAAACACCCAAAGCACCCCATGTAAGATGCTCATTGCCACCAACATACAATTAAATCAAAGCCTACCCTGCACAATAAGATGGTATCTCATGAGCTGCTATCATACTGGTCCTCACAATCAAACCAGTATCTCATGAGTTGTTGTCATACTGGTCATCACAATCAAACCATTATAGTGATCACAAACCTTAAATTAACTGTCTTCACATAAAATGTGTAGCTTTAAAACTCTTAAAACATACAAAATAAAACATAACAAAATATTTTGCACTACAATAGCCGGAAAAGAGTAATTTTTTTCCCCACATGGTAATTATTGTACTTTTGTTATTTCTTCTCATGTAAACACAACCTTGCACTTTAATGATACATCACAAAATAAAAAATGTTGGACCCAAGATGTGCTGAATATATTTTCTCCAACTAATATGTTGCACCAAAATTTTCCCTTCAAAAAGAAAATATATGAAATAGAATATCTTCTCTTACACTATACTCGTAGCTGGCTAGCTTTGCCTGGTCACAATATATAAATACTATTTCCACTATCAAAATTGATTAATTACATTTTTAACAAATCCATCACCAAAGAAAGACTTCATGTTCCAAACTCAATTCACGATTCTACAAGGAAAACTCAGATAAGACCAATATGCTATTTGGAAATTATATCTCAGGTTACATTTTAAAAGCCAACCCACCCCAAATACTAAAAAGAAAGGAAGAAAAAAATGCAACAGTACATTTACATTGCAATAGGCATAGTATTTGTTTGTTATGGAAAAAATACTTTTCCATCCACTTCATTTTTTTATTGAGGTAAGCAGCAACACATACCAATTTCAAGGGATGCAAAACCATTACAACAAGCCATTACAGTTGCTGCAACTAACAAGACCAATGAATGATCCTATTTTGAAACATCCAAAAACATAGAAAATTGTTAGTTCTTGGGGTCTTCATATAGTTTGAAAAACCCCACAGTTTAACTTTTGTTATAATCTAAAACACAAATTTATTAATATTGCCCTGTTTATTCCACAAGCATTTCTTACATGAAGTTTTATAGAATATGTAGTCATAGAAATGCTAAGGGCGTGCATAATTTGGATAAAAATATTTTGTGAAATAGTGGAAGAAACTCTTTTCTGAAATAATAGTTCTGGATTATAGACCTACTATTGGAGGAGTCAATTATTATTACCCTTGCATTCCTTTTTCAGTCGCAAGTCTCCTACTTGCATTGACCTGATAGCTCTGGATTACATGCCTACAATTGGAAGAGTCAATTCTTATTTACCCTTGCATTCCTTTTTTCAGTCATAGGTCTCCTACTTGCATTGACCTGCCCATTTGCTAATTTGAAAATCTTCCTAAAATCTTATCATACAAAACAAACAACAATATCTATAGAATTTGAAAAGACTTTACATATTGGACTAGTATTGACATATAATTCGGGACCCATTAAGTTGAATTGCAGAGATGCATTTCCATGTCCGTTTCATTGTGGTCCAAGAGGAATCTCACTAAAGATAGGAGCCCATTGTCTGAGAAGCTTGAATTCTAGAAAGTGATAGAGTTTTTCAATAGGTAGCTTATCTGTATGAACATAGACAATGTGCAATCATTAATGACTTCAAGAACAAAAACCAAAAACAATCATAACAATAAAACCCTTTCAATATTAAATTAGTAGATGAGGACGCTGTATGGTTTAAACTTTCAAAAGACTAATTCCCTTGTATATCTTTGTATGAGGTCACAAAAAAACTGAACTCTTCTCAAGACGAGTTTGTTATAAAACACTATTTTGGATTTCCAACTAAGGAGACACTCACACTTTCATATATAAACATGATAAAAGGAAGCACTGTGTGAGATAAATTCAATGAAATATAACAGAGACAACTACTTGTATAGCTTTATGATGTTGCATGCAGATTATTCCCTTCAACAGAATTAATGAAGAAGCCAACTTAAGTTAAATCCTAAGTTAGACCTTTATTTTTGTTTTTTTTTTTTTCTGATGACAAGATAAAAATCCTGAGTACTTTAAGCAACCTATTGGTATCATGAGCATGAATTGTCTCAGGTGCATGAAAAATCAACCTCTTTCAGCCTAGGGCACAATCTCGGTTCCATCTCTTCAGAGTATTAAGCCTTTGCATTCAACAAGACTTGATTCTTGATGGGCTCTTCATTTGAGTGAGTTTGGACCATTCAACAAGTTTGGGTGAGTTTTGTAATGATGGTAAATATGAATGTTGAATTCCCTTCAATCATAGTATCACTCTATAACAACGAAAGTTGATATCAAATTAGCACAATGGAATTGAATGAAATTGCATATTAATATTTACAATTTGGTTCATCAAGCACACTACAGTCATCTTCATAAGAATACGAAACATAGATAATAGCATTGTAATATCTGATAAATCATTCTCCAACTACTATATGGGCCAAAAATGGCGAGAAATAATCCCTCTCCTAGACTCCTACTATGTGTATAACAATATATAATAGTTATATAAACAAGGATCGATCGATAGTAATGCCTAGGAAAAACTGTCTGGTGCATAAATTAAAGTGTACTTGTTCAAGCTATCATTGCTCTATTGTTTTCCTTGAATGTGACTACTAATTTGACTTGTCCCAATGTAGATAGTACTAGAACATCACAGCTTAAAATAGTATCCAGAACGGTCCATAATGATGTATCCTTTGTACCACATTTTTTTTCCTATTGAACTACGTATTAAATATGTTACACATGCTCCGTTGTCTTCCAAACTTGTGAGTACTTCCACAAGAGAAGTAGAAGATCATGAAATAGGTCTCTTAGAGAGCACATTCTATCATTTATCGAACAAGGGGAAAAATGAAATAAAAATACTCTTATTTTCAAACTACAAATGGAAGAATTCACCAAACATGAATTTACCTCTTCTAATGACTCCATGAATGCCCTTGCATTTCCCATAGAGCCCATATTAGGAAATAACATGTCAATATACAGTTTTCTCTGTAAAAAATTAAAAGCGGGACCAATGTAAAAATATATAATCAATATAAACTACCAAGAAAATTGGTTCGTAGTGTGCACAGAAGAGGTTGGAATGGACTTCCTTTCTTTGTTTGGCACCATGCTTCCAAATGCCACCTTTAAAAATGCAATTGGGAAAGGATGGTGTTGACCATCACCAATTTAAAATCTGCTCTATAGTATAATAATGGAGATACAACAATAGGAATTGTACACCAATTGTTTTTGAGTTCACCGATGATAGGAAAGGAAAATATTCTAGTTCCAAGATAAAGTGGTAGGGACAAAAAACTTACAATTTAGTACCAAAGTCTTTGAGATTCACATGATAACGAAGCTGTCAAAGCTTTAAAACTTACAAAAATTCAACTCTCTTCCTTGGTGAATATCGTAGTGGAGAATTTCCAATGGGTCCTACATTGCTTATCTTCCCATTGATTGGCAATGATCACCAATTGGTTTCGGAGGATTTTTGTTCATTATAGTCAATATTATAAAAGAAAAACCAAAATAGTGAGTTGCCATAAATTTTATTTTTAGATGGTTAATGACTGTTGTCCGACATTCCCCACCCTTTAAAATAGCATGGCAATGAGATGAAAAACAACTGGCCAAGATTGTAAGCACATTCCACTAACCTGTAAATGCCTAGAAAAAGTGACCGAAAGTTTCTAGAATTTTACATACCACCTATCCCATATTTATCAATGAATGGTATTCTGAATTAGGTGTTACTGGATAGTCAAGATCTTCCAGAAACCAAGAGTTTGACAACATCCTAGCAAACAAATGATGCTTTATAAATTCTACAAATATCGCATCAGAGACCATGTGTGAGCAATTTACTTTGTCAAACAACTCATGAGTCTTTGGGTTGCTATCATATTTTTCATGCAAGTATTTAAACAGCAAACACATCCACCAAAAAATCTGATCTCAATTAATCTTTTTGGTCTTCACATCCTGTTTTGAAGCTACAATTTGGCAACACACTGCAAGTATTCTACCCTGCTGCTTATTAACATAACAATATAAACATTTACACTTGTGAATGTACAATCTTGTCACAGTTGTGAGGTTGGCAAAGTCTGGCTTCACACCTGTTGACTGTATTTGCTTAAATCTTTTAACGCTTATCACCAAGTCTATTTAGTGTATATCCAATGATGAATTTAGTTAACGAAACCAGATTATTGATCCATTCTGTCAAACAATTTGCGTGTCCTATTCCAAAATTCCCATCTTGGTGCTCTCTGGGAAGTAAGTAAAGGATGCAGATTGTCTTTATGTCTTCCAATTGCACTTTTCTTAAAATATCTAATGCTCTTTCAACAAGCCCCCTTGTGCATATATTAGAAGCGCCCACAACAGTTCATTGAAGTCATTTGTCAAACAATTTGTGATCCTATAAGCATCCATCTCTATCTAAGCACTTATAGCTACAACAATTGATTTGTTTCTAAAGCCTAGGCAATTCACATCTCCTCCACATAGATGGGGCCAAAACAAGAAGCTTTGGTGATCCTAGTATATGCTTCCACACTTCGCATACATCTCTGTCCAAGCACTCACAAGTACAACGATTTATGTCTGAAATGTAGGAAATTCACATCCTTCTCTATATAGATGGTAAAAAATTAGATCACTTTCAAAATTATGAAGTTTAGCACTAATTATTTTGAGGTGAGAGTACAGTAAACACTTACAACAGAGGTATAAATTTACAGCATGACTTAAAAATCCAATTCTTGGAACTCCATTTAGGAGGGATGTTTTCGGAACAAAGGACATAGATATCAATGGCATTTATCTCCATCAACTTCATTTATCACTACACACAATGAATTACGTACCCAGAAAAATAAAATATCAGAACACATAAAAAATCGATTAAAAGCAAGAGAGGATAAATTTGGTAATGATAATGCTATTAACTTGTAATGTGTTCAATGCAGAGTTTGAAGAAGACGTGGCGCAAAGACTCCATTACAAGTCTTAAAGGTATGTTAAATTCCCCCTACATCCATTTGACGAATTTGAATGTAAACAAAAAGGTCTTAAACCCTCAAACCCTATAAATTGCACTGTACCCACATTTAATAAGCCATAAATATCTCCATTAAAATCTAAACAAAACAGAGTAGCACATAATAATAGCAAATGCACAAAATTGATTGCAATTAAGAAAAAATAAGAAATTTCAAGGCCCTTGGGATTTTAGCACAATGTCAAATCTATAATTTATAGAGGTTCATATAGATAAGATACCTTTAAGTTGCAGTTGTGGTGGTGGTGAAATCTGTTGTGCGCAGAATTTCCTTGAGTCGGTCTGCTATTTCGGAATCCAGAACCATCTTCTCTCTTCTCCTGTTTACAAATTACTTTCTCCGCTTGTTTTGCATTCAAAAATTGTGACCAAACCGGAAGGGAGGGTCACTCAAGCAGATCAAAAGCAAAAAATTTGAGAAGTTGCAGTGAGGTTTGTGATAGACCGTTCGAGAGACTGAAATGATAAGAATGCTGACTTGATTGTGAGAGAAAGCTCTCAATGTCACTGCTTCATTATTATTATGCAAGTAGTTGGCGATAATAAATTTTGGATTCAGTGGATGAGATTGCTTGGATCGTCTTGCATCCTTTCTGTAGAACTGCACACCGTTGATCGTCAAATTTAGCTAGGCTCATTTCATAGACTGATATTTGCAAGTTGATGTTTTATCCATACACATTTCTACGCATGGCTGATCTTTGACAGGGACGGTCAAGATGAGTTTAATCATCTCCAGAGGGCTCCATACCATTGATTTAAAATTTTAGCTTGGCCTCTTTCAAATAGGATACTTTCGTGAAAAAAAAATAAAACAAAATAAAAATTATGAAATTAAAGTAATGTTAGTAGGAGGTGGATCATTATCATCAAGATTCTTCCAAATGTCATTAAAGGTAATATTATCGCTAATCGGTTATGAGCTAGTGAGTGTACCCTCCTCCTTCAACACACTAAAAAAATAATCAATTCCAAGTGAGGGAACTTGCTAGAATCATGCCAACTAGGAGATATTTTTGACAAATGTTAATAAATTTATTAATTTGTTAAAATTTAAGAATTTGATTAAATGAATGTATATATGTCACTTTTCTTTGTGTCATGTGTTGGTTTAGTTCCACACTTGCAAATTTGAACCTTGTGTAAAGATATGAACTTTGTTGAATTTGATGTTTAGAACTTGCTTGCCTCGATGTTGTCTTGATGTATAAAATCTACATGTTAAAAGGGGTGGTGTCAATACACATTGTTTAGGTGTTTTCTAGGATAGGATTGTTCGCCTTTGCTCAAAAACTTGTTGATTCAATGATTCAATGCAAATGATCAAGGGCAATAAGCAAATATGCAATGATGCTTAGGATGTTGATGTAAGTTGATAACACATTGTTGATGCTCTACTACACTCCTTGAATAATAATGTAAATAGGAATGAGAAGTTGGATCGATGTTTTAGATGGATCTTCCATGGACTAAAATGAATAAGGGTGTGTCCTTAAATACAATACCCAAGTATATAAGTTAATTAATATCATGCTCAAGTTAGCATATAATAGTTAGTTGGAGAGAATTGCATGTGAACTACCATAAATCATACATGAATAAGTAAACAAGCATCAAACATGAAAGTAAATAATGAACATATGTAAAAGGATATGGATATAGATGATGCTCTATTTATTCTCCTTGTAACATTTGATAGCTTCATCTTCAAAACACCAGAAACAAGATTGTTGACACCTTGTGGAAAGTGAAGGACATAACAGAATGTAAACTGGAACAATTAATTGAGATACTAAGGAAAGGAGAGATATTAGAAGAAGCTTTCACCATTCTAGAATCCCTCATCAAGATTATCGACCAGACATCTGAAAACAACAGCATGATCATAATCTCTTGTATATCAGTTGTCTTCTTTTGTATAGGGTTTTGGGCCCCTTGAAAACCTGTTTTTTACCTCTAATCAAAACAACATGATCATAATCATCGGGATTGCAGTAGAAGCATGGAAAAAGTTTCTTCTGAAGATGAAGGAAAAATACAAAATAATTTTCTAACACAAGGAGCGGTTGTATTTCTTCAAAAAATTTGACCCAGTTTTTGAATAAGTAAGTTTTTCATTACACTTCAAAAGGGAATACTGTAGGAAAATATTTTATTATCTATTTGTCATTGATGTCAAAGGGGGAGAGAGAGTAGTGAAAAATGCCTTATCAAATTCAGGGGGAGTTGTGTCAGCTATGACTTTTTGAAGTCTTGAAGGATTGCAGTATGTTGGTTCCGACACTTAGTCATTTTTCACTAAGTGTTGCCATCAATGCCAACACTAGAAGCCATATGCCAACATGTACTCCCAAATCCTCCAAATTTCACAGTCAGAAAGTTAGAAATAATTTCTAAAAGTGAGTTTTTGTGGCTTGATGACAAGTTTGACAAATTTTCCAATTTTTCTCCTTAAGAGATCTTCAATCCTCTTCAACCTAAGATTTGCAAAACACACACAAGAGGAAAAAATTGTTTGTTTTTGGTGAATGGGGTTTTCCTTGGTCAAACCATGTTTTGGTAATTAAACCTTGAATTGAAATAATGAAACATGAAAGGAATGATGAATGAACAAGTGTTATGTCGCAACTCACCAAACCCTTGATTTGAAACCCTTGAAGGACTGAAACTTAGTAGATTTTGCATGAGATGGCTTGATTGATGATGTGATCTTGACTTGATAGCTTGAATCTTGATTTGAAACTTGAAACCTACATCACAATATTAGCTCCAAAAACACGTGTGATACTTGATAACTTTGACACGATGCTTGAGATCTTGATTTCTGTAACAAATGCTTGAGAAATATGCTCTTGAACACCTTTGACAATAGTTTTTGCTCACGTGAAAGTTTCCCTCTTGCTAGGTGATTTGAATTGATAAAATAACCTTTCTTTTATAGATAGTTTTCTAATTTACCAAAAATTAAACATTATACTTAGACACTTAAACCTTGAATTTAGGACCTTAATATGCTGCCAAAAACATGTTTTAAATTTAAATTTTTTATCTTAAGGGGGACCCATTCGCCCTAGGGAAAATGAGTCCTAACCTAAATAATCAGAACCTATTCATTTCGGGGTGTTAATAATGATAAATGCATTAATTAAATCACACACCCCTTCGGAAATTGCAATTAATTAGGATTGTAAAGGAAAATTTGGGCCAATTAGAGGCTTAATTAAGTCCATTTAAATAAGGGACCCAACCATAGTATGAAAATGTAAAGTAGTACATTTTTAGACATTACATTTAGCCCCCACTTTAGTGAGAGGATGAGCCCTATGCTCAAACTCACACAAAAGTAGTCAAACAATCGTCAAGAGAGGTATAATTGTACAACTATTGGAAAGATAAGACAACAAAGGTCAAGGAGGATGATCAAGCCCCCAAGATCTAAGATCTCACGACAAACCAATAAAGGCACAAAGAGACACATACCTTTGTTAAATATGTAGCGACAAGACAAGATACACAAGCATACAATGCCAAAATTAGAGAAGAGAAAAGAGGGTGGATAAATCCTCGATTGTTTGTCCATCTGGTATGGATCAAGCCTTAGTTGTTTATCCAAAAATGTCACAAGTGGAAACTCGTTGCAAAAAAAAATGTGCTCACATGGGCTAGTGAAATCTGCTATCCACTAGGTGAGCCCCAAAAGTGGCTAATGGGAAGGTTGTGCCTTTGTCTAGGCTCCCATTGTACTAACCATACCAAATTTATACCTCCTGATAACTTTGATAAGGTGACACGGAAATGGTCACAAGTTAAGCAAGATGCATTATGCTAGGCACTCATGAAAAAGGTTCCACTGGCAAGCAAGTTGTGTTATGATTGGTGGCCTTGATACATGCAATAGGATATTTAAAGGGGTTTTGCTTAGTTCATGGAAGGTCCACCTTAGGGAACATCAAGCCTAATGTCTCCAAGAGAGGACTAGTCGAGGATGAAAGATTCTCAACTTAGAGAACGCAATTTGTAGCATCACCTTTAAGAGGAATGCCATATGCTTAGAAAGGTCATAATCTTGAAGGACATAAAATCCAATGACACCATCAATAAGACACATCATGTGAAGTAAGAAGACCACACTTTGAAGAAAACAATAAGTGGGGACATGCATGCCCCCACTTTAAAGAAATTGCTAAACACCATGTTGTGAGCAATTACTTTAAAGTAGAACACGATAAATGCCAATACGTGAGAGCTTTATTCAGAAAGCCCTATGTAAACATATGTTTTTGAGTAGAGCTACATCATGAAAAGAGGGTTTCCCCCCATATGCAATCCTAAGATAACATATAAGGGAATCCATGGATATGGGGTCAACATTTATCATTGTTGCAATGATTAATCGAGCTCAGAATCGTCATCATTCTCCAAATGACTCATGGAACAACGACCACAAAGGAACAATGACACATAGAGATGCTTTTGGGTCAACATGTAAGAGACTTGGATGTCTTGATGCCTTGTATCATCCTTGGAAGGAAAACACAAGACAAAGGTTTACAACATATAAAAGAATGTAGAACTACAAAGCAAACACATGATGCAAACCAAGTTCCCATCACCAATCATAGACCCCACTTCAATAGAAGACAAGAAAGGGGGAAAGAACTAGGAAGCAAAGGCACCCAAAACTGCTCTAACTTCCCAAAACTCTTCACCTCAATAGAAGAGTAAAACAACAAAGTAGCGCATAAAGGTAGTCAAAAGCCTATAGTAGCACCAGGGTGAAATCACAATACCATGTCTCACATCTTTCCCAAGATGGACATTCACATCAATAAATTTTTAACTGAATCTTCATCTTCTAAGACCTATAACAACTAAACCATTAAGAATTTGAAGATGATGCAAACTAGTGATTTGTGGAAATTTGTGTGAGATTCTAAATATATTAAATTTCCAAAATAAATCATGAACATTTCAACATCTCCTTTAATAACTAGTTTTGAATAGAAAACAACATTTTTAGAAAGTAGTGTTTGTGTTGTACAACATAACTTTTTTTTTTCTATAGAGGATAAAATTCTAATTTTTGAAATGTAGATTCTCAACATCAATATCTAGGGAAAGGATATTTTTCCATAATTTTTTGTTACACATATTTTTTTAATTAATTTTTGAAGTCACTATAACTATAATTTGGACATACATGTGTTTTGTACAACCTAACAAGTGTTGTGTATTTATCACAATCCATTTTTTCTTTTTTTGGTGAAACAAGGACATCAATACCTAGGGAAAGGGTATTTTTTGAATTTTTTTAAAAATGGTTTACTATTTTTCCACCTTTGCAAAATGAAGAGCTTGATGTTAGAAGAAAAACCTATGTTTAGTAAAAAATGAAAATTAAATACATAATAAAATGAAAACATATCAAATACTTGTTGGAAATCCCATTTCAAGGGCTATAATCTTGTAAAATATAATTTCTAAATAGAATTATTTAATCCCTCAAAAGGTAAAGAAAAAGTGTTTTCTTGCCAGTATTTTGATAAGTGCGAAGGAGACTACATTGTGGGTATGATTTAATACTAGAGGGGTTCTATCCAAGGGGGTTTGATCTAGGGGTCTTATCTATCCCTCTTCAGTTAAAAACCTTTAGATGGAACCTCTCAAGGCTTAAATCATTATTTTTTCTAAAAAAAGTGATTTCAAGCAAAAATCACATGTCCCCAAAGTGAGACACACTATTGTGGTAGGACCCACCACCAAACCCCTCTAGCCAAATCAATCTTCACCTCAATAAGAGATAGCTCCACCACCATAGGAGAAGCCAAAAAGGGTGTCATTCAAAGAAGATCACTACTTTCAACTAGACCCATAAAATCCACTTCAAAAGGATATGACTCCACCTCAATAGAAGTCACAAAATGTGGAAATAGGAAGAAAGTAAGAACCGAATAAGCAACAACAACACTTATTAACTTTAGACCCATCTGGGTTGTGAGAATAAACAAGACTTCTAAAGGAGCTTTAAAGCCAACCCCCATCCAACAAATCTGTAGAAGGGGACTAGTAGCACAAATCCACCAGCACAAACCATTTTGCACCATACAAGCAACAAATCCCCGTCTCCCTTGAAGTCAACAAGAGAAGGCCACACAAACCTTCAGACCTAACAACACTGTAAACACGGGTGACCATAGAGCTAGCTAAAGAAGCCAAATGTCATCCACAAGCACAGGAAAAGATCCTAATAGTAACCAGACCCCCAAAGAGTTTAAGAAACCACCTCCTATGTAGTAGCTAAATTTGTAGCTAACAAATTCATGTAAATCCATATAAACTTTACTAACCTAGAGAAAAAAATGTGCCCACTGATGAACAACACTTCTCCAAGCCAACCATACCACATAACCGATGTGATTCAAAGCAGTGCCAAGAGCGGACGCCCAAAGCACCAGAAGAAAAACAACAGCTTCCATAACCCAGTTTAGAATATGTAGAGACAAAGACTCAACATAACCCAACACCAAAGCCACCGCAAAAACAGAGGCAACCCGATAGCTAACAAATCACCCTAACGAAATAGAGCTCCACAAGACAAAATAAAAGGTACGAAAAAAGTCCAAAAACCCCCCATGAACCAAAACCACAAGACAATGGCTAGGTCTTGGAGAGGCTCCAACAAAGAAAATCTAGACCAAAAGGCCTCCAAACCAAAATAGAGCACCAACCCCAAACAAGGAGAAGTCAATGATTGCCCACAGAAAAGTAGAAATCTTCATCAAACCAACAAAGGGAGGGGTATAGTTAGAGTGCAAAAAAATATCCTCAAACTACATGGCCAGAAGCAAAGAGACACCTGGGCCAAAGACAACCTAGGCTCGAAGGGCACACAACACCCCACCTTTGCAGATTTCTAGAACAACCACAAGCAGCAAGTTGACAACACCAAAGAGACTACCAGGAATAGGAAAATGCATTCACCATCGAACACCCTCCACATAGCCAACAAACTGCAATACCTAAACAAGATCCTCATTATTGTCGGACTCCCTTGCATCCACACCATAAGAAGAATTCAAATCGTCCACACCACATCGTTTCCTGCTCGACACCACCTTTCAATATTGTTATCAAACAAGTTTATATTATATTTCAATAAGAAGGTCTGAAATGCAATAGAAGTGAAAATATCATTGATATCTTTGAGAATTATAGAATTACATAATAGACCAAGAGTCATTATTATTACCTACTAATTGAAAATCACATATCCTAGATAGAGGACTTTATCCTCTTGTTATTAATCAAAGGCCTTAGTGCTAGGAGATTTTAAGGTGTAGAAGCACATATAACTCTCAAGTAGAAAATATTCTCCAGCATGGCTATAGACTTATCATACATTTATATATGAGAATATACGTGTCAAGAATATCTATATACATATCATACATTTATATATGAGAATATACATGTCAAGAATATCTATATATAGACAATTGTAGGTACCCTACATAATTATGTAAAGGATAACTTGGAAGAAACCTATGAGGAATCTGGACATTAGTCAGATTGTTCTTAATTAAGTTATCAGAAGTTTAACAACTTAATATGCTAAATTATTATTGGACATTACTATAAATATAATGTTTTATATTGAATCAAATTGAATGATATTTAATATCATGATTAACCAGATTGGTTATGGTGTTCTAGAAGAACGAAACCATACGTGTTATGACAATAAAGAGCCTAACCCATTATTTAAGAAGAAGACAATTGTCTATTTATGTTCACTCCAAGATTAACTATATTTCGTATGGAGTTCTTTAGGAATGAAGCCAAAGAATAAACATTGGACAACTGAAACTTTAATACGAAGAAGTAATCTTCAATTTAAGTTTAATAATAGATTAATATATATTAACATATTGTTAATACTTTAGATTGAGACCAAGTGCATCTAATTGATGAAATTGTGTCATTGGTATTGACTAAATTTTGTGCATAAAATAGGAGAGTAGTTACTCCCATGGTTAAAACTAAGGACTCGAATAATAGGCAATTGCCTAGACCCTAAATGTTGTAAGAGTGTAACTTGGGTATTCTAGTCAGAAGAAGATAACCAGTCAAGTTGTTTACTGACATAGAGGAAATGACTTGAAAAAGTGGTAGTTGCCAAGGCCCATGATGTTACGTGAATGTAACATGGGTGTTCAAAGTCTTGAAAAGTATGTAACCAACTTGGTCGATTAGTTGTCACTATTGAAAGAGATTATATTTGAGTTAGTTAACCTTTGGGTCAAACCAAGAGTAGAGTTAACCACAGGTTAGTAAGATTTCCAAGTCGAGTTAGAGGTGGGTGAACTTATGACATCACTTCCTTAGAAAGTGGATGATTATATATATCAAAAATTTGGCCAAAGTAACTGTAAAAGTTGTTGCTTGTACTTGTTGGTTCACTATGCTCTAGAGGTTTATATAACTTATTAGTAGTGTCATGTATAGTTGGAAGGTATCCATATTTGTATGGTTGTACTTGTCATGTAGGACACAACTCTAGATACTCAGATGGCAATACTAGGGGTTCCCATACCAATCTCTTCGTCAAAGGGAAGGTCCGCTTCCAGTTGGAAGGTGTGCGGGGGACTGTTGGTCTATGGTTGGAGGTAAAATTTTTGGGTGATGCTCTCCCTTTTGCAAATGGCATGCTGAGACTTGTGGAATAGAAGAGTAATCCAGATGAGGATACCTTGACCTTGTTCTCTTGTAAATTATGAAATTGTATAAATGATCATGAATTCTATTTATAAACTGTATTTGAAAAGATGAGTTTCATTTAATTGAAGTTTATTTATGATATTTCAATTATGCAAATGTTATATGAAGTTCTTTATGTAGCATGCAAATTATGTTATTGAAAAACATTTTCCTATTTTTGGAAACATTGAATTATTCACTTAGTGAGTTAAAACTTAGGTGAAATTATAGAGTAAAGATTGGCATGTTACATAAAGTAATAACTAAGTCTATCAAACAAGTAACATTGAGGATAACATTAATGAGTAATTTTCCAGTAAGGGAAATATCATGCTTGGCTACACAAGCATCATGATAATAAGCTCTGTGTTCTTCATGTTATTTATTATGCTTCTTAGTATAAGAACTATAAGTATTTATATTAGAAAGGGAGTCATTTTTGTTTGAGTGCCTAGCTATGTTAGGGTTAAGACAATCACTCCTTCATAAAGGAAGATTAAAATTTTGAGCAATTGATGGGATAAACAAACTGCAAAGTGGTATAGAAAAGAGAGATAGAAATATAAAGTAAAATGAGTCACTTTTGAATTTGCATAATAATAAATATTAGAAGATAAAACCTTAAGGAACATATGAATGAAAGGGTTCACCAAAATGAAAAGAAAATTTAACCACCCTTTTCAAAATGCAAGGAGAATAAACTCCATTTTTACATAAATTTAAAGGGGAGATAAATAAATAGCCTTAGAAGTATTCATAATCTACCATATATTAAATGTTATGAAGGTGTAATCAATGTGAATAAATTAAATGCTTTGAAAAATGAATGTACATAGTTGGAAAACTACGACAAATGACAATGTGATTCGTCAATAAGGCATAAACATAAATGAAGATTAGATGAATGCTTTGGAATCAAATAATGTTTTTTATTCATTTTGGTTCATTTCTTTGATTGCATATTCAATCATGTAAGTGCATTTTGTGATTTGTCTTTTGGATTTGGTCTACACCCATGGATCTAGTCTCTACAAGATATTAGAAGGTTGATTTCAACTTTCCTTGATGTTTTCAATCTATTCTCACAAAAATAGGTTCTAATATTTGATGGTTTACATGAGACAGAGATAATTGCTTCCCTTGTGTCAAATGGTGTAAGGATATTGAGTCAATGACTAGTTACATGATCAGGAAAAACACTCTCAAACATGCAAGATGCCCTCAATGATTGTGCAATATAATTTTTTTGATGAATGCTCTTGATTTAATACATTACAAGTAGTAACTATTTGATGGTTTACACAAGACATAGATAATTTCTTCCCTTATGTCAAACACTAAGGATATTGAATGAACAACTCGAATAATTTGTGGTGTTGTGGTAAATTAATTAAATGTTGGTTTCCCTTTTGGTAAATAAGAATAATAAGGCTTTGTAATGCATAATTTGGAAAATTAGAAGCTTAATTAAGTCCAATAAATTAAGGGACTCAAACAAAGTGTGAAATTGTAAAAGGTATACACTACACAAACATTGTAAGGATATCAAGTCAATGACTGGATACATGATTAGGGAAAACACTCTCAAACCTGAAAGACTCCCTTGATGATTGTGTAATACAAATTCTTTGATGAATGCTCTTGATGATATATTACAAGTAGTAAGTATTTGATGGTTTACACAAGACACGGATAATTGCATCCCTTGTGTCAAACACTATAAGGATATTGAGTGAACAAATAAATACATGATCAATGACAATACTTCCAAACATGCAAGCTGTCCTCGATGATTGTGGAATACAAATTCTTCAATGAATGCTCTTGATAATACATTACAAGTAGTAAATGATAACTCTAAGATGCAAGATATATAAATATGTTATGATAATTGACTCTAAGATGCCCCTAACTAATATTAGCCTTATAATACAACACCAAGAGTCATATGAAACATTTGTGCAAATTAAATCAGCACACAATAGTTACAAAGAAAGACGCAAACAAAATTTGAAATTTGAAATCACTTTTATGACTGCAGATGCATTTGATCTCAAACCATAGAGACATAATCTGCAAGTCAAAACTAATTCTTAAAAATAATTACAGAAAACTACTAATTATTATATAAAAATTTCTGTAACTTAAAAAAATGGAATTAGAGAATCGCAGTCAAAGACGTGCAGGGCAGAAGGTGGGGCCAAAACATAAGGACATGGGTCTGCAATATACAAGACATACATTGATGATTGGAGAAATAAAAAAGAAAAAGTACGTGGCAGTTCATTGATTGTTTCAACGTACACCGCCATCCCGATTCCCGCCCGTGCATGTGCAGAGATTAACTTTTGCTTTGCAACCTCAATTTCCCGCAAGATATTCGCCTCTACAAAATCTTGGGTCAAGCGTGGCATTTCATGGTCCGTGCCCTGTTCTTTAAAAAAATTATGGTCACGTTTATTTAAAAAATATAAAAAATTCTCCCACAGATTGCAAGTCGCTGTTTTTAGATTTTAGTGCTTGTTTTCTGGAAACCGCGGATAATTATCATGCAATTAAATATTTATTTCTTTTAAAGGCAAATATTGAATATCTACTTAATTACGAAATTTAAACTTCAATTATGATCGAGCGAATATTATAAAAACCTCAAGTTTAATATCAAGGAATATCATTATTTTATATATTATATATTTTAAAATATTAATTTTTATGACATTTTTATTATATATTTAAAATATAAATTTTGCTCTATATCAATAAAAATTGTTTAATAATGGTTGGTAATGATATAATGTGATGGTGAATTTGTGGTGTTGTGGTTTTTATCAAGATTGGGGTGTTATTGTTGAATATTCATGTTGGGGATGAGGTCTTCCGTCTATGATCTCACTAATTCATAGCTCCCATCATTTTTATAATGATTAAATGTGTTAACAAAAATTATGACATGTATTTTTTTTTTTTAAAAAAATTCTTGAGTAAAATAAAATAACTTTTAAATAAATAAAAATCATTTTTAAGAAAAGTAGTGAAAATAAAAATAAAGAAAGTAATGTAAAATAATTGTTAAGTAAATAAAATAATTTAATTTTTACATAGATATATTCAAATATTACATATTCACTTTTCAAAGCAAAGACAAAATAAAAGAATTAAATGAATTTTTAAAATGTGATTAGTATTTTCATATAAATATAAAACAAGTCTAAAGTAAAATAGAAGAAAATTAAAAAAAAAGTTAAAAGTAAATAAATAATACTCTTAAATAAGATTAAAAGTGTTCTTAAATAAAGTATAAGCAATCCAAAAATAAATAAATCTTAAGTAGTTTTAAATTAAAAACAACAATCATTTAGATAAGAAAAATTGGGATTCAATTGTGTTTATTTATTTGTATCACAATTCAAATCATCTCAAGAAAGTCTTTTACATAGATTTATAGAAATTATTTTAGAATTATTGAAAAATTATTTTATTTATTTAAGTTGTTAATTAGTTATTAATAAGTTGGTTTTAAACTAATTAAAAACTAAAATTTTATGTTCTTCAAATATAATGTTCTATAATTTAATAAGATATATATAATATTTTTTATTTTTTTAATAATATAATATAAAATAAATAACTTGTACAATAAATAATCATTTTATTATATATTACAATTCTATATTAATAATAAAAGAAGAAACATAGCCAACATGTAATATCTAACTTTTAAGTATTTTAATATATATTATATTTATTGTGGGAGGTTGGGCAGGCGACTTTCCACATCCATTGTGGAAAGCCCTTTTTTATGGTGGATCGACATTTGAAGGCTTAGGTTGCTACCACATCATTTGGGCCTGGGTGTTGGTGAATTTTGGGGCATTATCATTAATCTATGCCACAATTTGTCTTTTCAAATAATGATAATGCGTGCTTCTTTGATCCAATGAGTTTACAACCACTATGCTATGGTTTTACGAGTCATTAACTGGATCATGACTCCACCTCATCATGTACTCCAAGACCAGGGTGGCAACATGGCAATGTTTACAAGTTGGCTAGTGGGGAGGTTCACACAATTATGTACAATGTAATAATGGATGGCAAGATTTGGGTGTATCCTGCATTTATAAATCACATTAAGGTGGCATCGCTGTGGCAGCTTTTAGTATTTTCCTCCTTCTAGATATTGGTTTTTGGTAG
>VDFB02353493.1:361225505-361265913 GCA_007258455.2 Sequoia sempervirens | reverse complement strand
TAGAAGGCTTTCATAATGTCAATGTGGTTGTTTTGCAAGATACCATTCATAGATCTAATAGTTTAGATGTATTCACTTTTGTGTTTAAATTTAAGGTATTGAAAGAAGAATTTAGATCCTCGATCTCCATCTTTAATCCATTGTAATCTGGCCCAAACTTGGAGCACTCTCTACCCTTGTAAATTACCATTTTATAAGCTAACTTTCTGACTACACTACTTGTTGTAAAGTAATATCACATGGATTGTAAGTTAAATAAGAGTATTCATGTTCCAATTGGCCTTTTGAGTTTTCTAAGTTTGGTAATGTTTAGTTGCTACCCTCCTACCATAGTCACGAAGAAAGGTAGTACATATAGCAATCACCTTTTCCCACCAATTGATCCAATTGCCAAGATGGGTTTTGGTTTTTCCATCCAAATTGCTAAGAGTCCATCAACACAATCTTGATTTTTAAGGTGGGAAACATTTAACTTGAAAGGGAGATCTTTTTGAATGGGGGTAAGTTAGCAAAGGAGAGGGTGGTGAGAGTTGGGAGGTGGTCAAAGAGGGTAGTAGACAGATCAAGGGAAACAAGGCGACCTTTTGGAGAAGGAAGAATGGGGTAGTTGGCAGAGATATAAAAACACTCCAACCGGCTCAGCTTCCAAAGGGGACCATTACAACCGTTGCTTCAAGTAAACGAATGAGGGATGTGAAGGCTTCTTTTCTCAAGAAGGGGTTGTAGATGTCGAGGGAGTTTCTTGTCAAAGTCCAAGCTTCAAACTTCAAGGTAAATAGACGAGCAAGGGAAGACCAACTACGATTAGAGGGGTGCTTGACCATGTTAAAATCGCCCTCCCTCCCCCCGCCCCCTCCCCCCAAAAAAAAAAAACCAATTCAACAATAGGCAGATTATTGTATAACCATTCCCAAAGGGAAATCCTTTCAATTGGAGAATTGGGAGTGTAGATAGAAAAAAATCCAACAATCATATCCTTAAGGAGAGTGGTGACCCACACACAATGGTTATTAGGGTCAACACTATTAGCCACAATATACTTAGCAAGCCATGGAGCAAGGCCTAAAACTACCCCACCACCACCATCGAGATGGTTGGTATGAAGGAAATGAGCCTTAGGCCAAATGGAGGCTAGGGTCATATCAAGGTGAATTGCTCCAAATTTCACTTCTTAGAGCATAAGAACATCAATTTGATTACTCTGAATAAAGTGTTTGATGCACAAACCTTTCCTGCAGGAATAGTTAGTCCCAATGTTCCAAGATTGAATTCCGCACTTCATGGAGTGGAGTCAGGGATGTCTTCCTCGACTTGCTGTAATACATTAAATTGATTTACTGAAGCACCATCATGAGAATCCATCATAAAATTATTCATTAGCTTCTCAATGAGAGGATCATGCTCCATGGGCATACAGGGAGCATTCTACACAAAAAAAACTACATCATTAAAAAATATACATGCATTGTGGGTGCAGTCTTATACCACCTACACAACTTTCTAGATCTCAAGTGACAATTTTTAAAAAAAAATGAATAATTTATTCATTATGACCTGTGACACTAGTGCAACAAGCCCTCCAATACCACACAGATGAGGGGATCGAACCCCATGACCTTTTGCCTATAACAAGTTGCTTTAGCCAATCGAACTAGAACCTCAATAAAAAATGTTATACATTATAGAATAAATGTCATTTTAAAAAAATATAATTAAAACTTACTAAATTATTTTACACTTTATATTTTAAAATTTTAAAATATTTATATTTAGACTTTGCATATAAAATCTCAAAAACCACTTGTTTGAGTTATTTTCAAATTCTTAACATTTTATTTCTGAAAAAAAAAACTGCTATCATTAAAAAATATACATACCAAGTAAACTAGATTGTGGGTGCAGTCTTGCCCCATCTACACAACTTTCTAGATCTCAATTGAAAAAAAATAAATTATTTTTTTTTTTTATTCATTCAGAATCCTTTATAATTTTATTTTTTTCCATTACCTATTTAGACCTAGATATAATTTTAGAGGTTATGTTTAGTAAATAGAAATGAGGTGTGATTAAAAAAAATTGGGGCTCATTGTTTTGTGAAGAGGGGTGCAATAAAATAAACACCAAACAATCAAATCTCATGATTATGGCCACACATTATGTCTGTGATTAAAGTATTAATAAGGCTGATTATTCCATGGAGTATTCATATAATTCTTCACAATAATGCTCTGTTAAAACCACATTTCATCTTCGTTCTCCACTCATTTCACAACACTGTTCATTTTTGACTTAGGGATGGCCATTATCTTTTAAAACTATTACTTTTATACTGTATTTCATAAAAAGACAGGAAAATAATTTATTTTCTGTCACTTGGGTTTACCGTCTGTTTCGTAAGTAGCGCACAGAGGGTGTCAGTGATAAGAACGCGGGCTTATCATCTGTCATTGTCATGGTTGGACAACAAGACTTAACACTTTGGTTTTAATAGTTTAGCGCTGACAGTGACAGAGCCCGCCTGTTGCCATGCTTTTCACGCGGTTTTCGAGGTACCTACTGTCACTGTGTCTTCAGTTTTAATGGACTTTGAAATTCACCCACAGTTCAGATCGGAGACGAATAACTGCAGTAAATAATTAAGCGCGTCTCTTTTTTTGGGCCTGTTTTCTCTCTCTTACAATTATACGTTTTAAGGGTAAGTTTTACTGGAGTGTCGTGTATACTTTATTTTAGGTTTTATTTTTCCGTATATCCTGTTTTGCATGGGCCCCGGTGTCCGTGTTTTTGCCTTTTGTGGTAACTACTGATTGTGTCTCTTGTACGAGCTGACCATCCCTATTGTAGTAAAATCAAATGCAATATTGGCTTTGGTTTTGATGAAGATTTGTTTTTAATGAATAAATTTTATTTAGTTTTTAATGGATGGTGAAAAGTACATCTCATCAAGTTTAAATATTGATAGAGTCTAGTTAAAATAAAACAAAATAAAAATTATGAAATTAAAGTAATGTTAGTAGGAGGTGGATCATTATCATCAAGATTCTTCCAAATGTCATTAAAGGTAATATTATCGCTAATCGGTTATGAGCTAGTGAGTGTACCCTCCTCCTTCAACACACTAAAAAAATAATCAATTCCAAGTGAGGGAACTTGCTAGAATCATGCCAACTAGGAGATATTTTTGACAAATGTTAATAAATTTATTAATTTGTTAAAATTTAAGAATTTGATTAAATGAATGTATATATGTCATTTTTCTTTGTGTGATGTGTTGGTTTAGTTCCACACTTGCAAATTTGAACCTTACGTAAAGATATGAACTATGTTGATTTTGATGTCTAGAACTTGATCACCTTGATGTATAAAATCTACATGTTATAATGGGTGGTGTCAATACACAATGTTTAGGTGTTTTCTAGGATAGGATTGTTTGTCTTTGCTCAAAAACTTGTTGATTCAATGATTCAATGCAAATGATCAAGGGCAATAAGCAAATATGCAATGATGCTTAGGATGTTAATGTAAGTTGATAACAAATTGTTGATGCTCTACTACACTCCTTGAATAATAATGTAAATAGGAATGAGAAGTTGGATAGATGTTTTAGATGGATCTTCGATAGGCTAAAATGATTAAGGGTTTGTCCTTAAATGCAATACCCAAGTATATAAGTTAATTAATATCATGCTCAAGTTAGCATATAATAGTTAGTTGGAGAGAAATGCATGTGAACTACCATAAATCATGTACATGAATAAGTAAACAAGCATCAAACATAAAAATAAATAATGAACATGTGTAAAAGGATATGGATATATATGATGCTCAATTTATTCTCCTTAACATTTGATAGCTCCATCTTCAAAACACCAGAAACAAGATTGTTGACACCTTTTGGAAAGTGAAGGACATAACTGAATGCAGACTAGAACAATTAATTGAGAGACTGAGGAAAGGAGAGATATTAGAAGAAGCTTTCACCATTCCAAAATCCCTCATCAAGATTATCGACCAAACATCTGAAAACAACAGCATGATCATAATCATTAGGATTGTAGTAGAAGCATCGAAAAAGTTTCTTCCGGAGATGAAGGAAAAATACAAAATAATTTTCTAACACAAGTAGCGGCTATATTTCTTCAAAAAAAGTGAACCAGTTTTTGAATAAGTTTGTTTTTGGTTACACTTCAAAAGGGAATACTATAGGAAAATATTTTATTATCTATTTGTCATTAATGTCAAAAGTGGAGAGAGTAGTGAAAAATGCCTTATCAAATTCAAGGGGAGTTGTGTTAGCTATGAATTTTGAAAGTCTTGAAGGATTGCAATATTTTGGTTCCAACACTTAGTCATTTTTCACTAAGTGTTGCCATCAATGCCAACACCAAAAGCCATATGCCAACATGTACTCCCAAATCCTCCAAATTTCACAGTCATAAAGTTAGAAATAATTTCTAAAAGTGAGTTTTCGTGGTTTGATGACAACTTTGACAAATTTTCCAATTTTGCTCCTTAAGAGATCTTCAATCCTTCTTCAACCTAAGATTTGCAAAACACACACAAGAGGAAAAAAATGTTTGTTTTTGGTGAATGGGGTTTTCCTTGGTCAAACCCCATTTTGGTAATTAAACATTGAATTGAAATAATGAAACATGAAAGGAATGATGAATGAACAAGTGCTATGTTGCAACTCACCAAACCCTTGATTTGAAACCCTTGAAGGATTGAAACTTAGCAGATTTTGCATGAGATGGCTTGATTGATGATGTGATCTTGAATTGATAGCTTGAATCTTGATTTGAAACTTGAAACCTACATCACAATGTTAGCTCCAAAAACATGTGTGATGCTTGATAACTTTGACATGATGCTTGATATCTTGATTTCTGCAACAAATGCTTGAGAAATATGCTCTTGAACACCTTTGACAATAGTTTTTGCTCATGTGAAAGTTTCCCTCTTGCTAGGTGATTTGAATTGATAAAATAACCTTTCTTTTATAGATAGTTTTCTAATTTCCCAAAAATTAAACATTACACTTAGACACTTAAACCTTGAATTTAGGACCTTAATATGCCTCCAAAAACATGTTTTAAATTTAAATTTTTTATCATAAGGGGGACCCAAATTCGCCCTAGGCTGAATGTGTCCTGACCTACATAATCAGAACCTATTCATTTCAGGGTGTTAATAATGATAAATGCATTAATTAAATTGCACCCCCTTTGGAAATTGCAATTAATTAGGATTGTAAAGGAAAATTTGGGCCAATTAGAGCCTTAATTAAGTCCATTTAAATAAGGGACCCAAACATAGTGTGAAAATGTAAAGGAGTACATTTTTAGACATTACATTTAGCCCCCACTTTAGTGATAGGACGAGCCCTATGCTCAAACTCACACTAAAGTAGTCAAACAATTGTCAAGAAAGGTATAATTGAACAACTATTAGAAATGTAAGACAACAAAGGTCAAGGAGGATGATCAAGCCCCCAAGATCTAAGATCTCATGACAAACCAATAAAGGAACAAAGAGACACATACCTTTGTTAAATATGTAGCAACCAGACAAGATACACAAGCATATAATGCCAAAATTAGAGAACAAATAAGAGGGTGGATAAATCCTCGATTGTTTTTCCATCTGGTGTGGATCAAGCCTTAGTTTTTTATCCAAAAATGTTCACAATTGGAAACCCGTTGCAAACATAAATGTGCTCGCATGGGCTAGTGAAATCTACTATCTACTAGGTGAGTCCCAAAAGTGGCTAATGTGAAGGTTGTACCTTTTTCTAGGCTCCTATTGTACTAACCATACCAAATTTATACCTCCTAATAACTTTGATAAGGTGACACATAAATGGTCACAAGTTAAGCAAGTTGCGTTATGCTAGGCACTCATGAAAAAGGCTCCATTGGAAAGAATGTTGTGTTATGCTTGGTGGCCTTGATACATGCAATAGGATATTTAAAGGGGTTTTGTTTAGTTCATGAAAGGTCCACCTTAGGGAACATTGTGCCTAATGTCTTCAAGAGAGGACTAGTCGAGGATGAAAGATTCTCAACTTAGAGAATACAATTTGTAGCATCACCTTTAAGCATAATGTCATATGCTTAGAAAGGTCATAATCTTGAAGGACATAAAATCTAATGACACCATCAAGAAGACACATCACGTGAAGTAAGAAGACCGCACTTTGAAGAAAACAATGAGTGGGGACACGCATGCCCCCACTTTAAAGAAATTGCTAAACACCATGTTGTGAGCAATTACTTTAAAGTAGAAAACAATAAATGCCAATACATGAGAGCTTTATTCAGAAATCCCTATATAAACATATGTTTTTGAGTAGAGCTACATCATGAAAGGAGGGTTTCCCCCCATATGCAATCCTAAGATAACATATAAGGGAATCCATGGATTTGGGGTCAACATTTATTGTTGTTGCAATGATTAATCAAGCTCAGAATCGTCATCATTCTCCAAATGACTCATGGAACAATGAGCACAAAGGAAGAAAAACACATAGAGAGAGAGAACATAGAGACGCTTTTGGGTCAACATGTAAGAGATTTGAATGTCTTGATGCCTTACATCATCCTCAGAAGGAAAACACAAGAGAAAGGTTTAAAACAGATAAAAGAATTTAGAACTACAAAGTAAACACATGATGCAAACCAAGTTCCCATCACCAATCACAGACTCCACCTCAATAGGAGACAAGAAAGGGGGAAAGAACCATGAAGCAAAGGCACCCAGAACTGCTCTAACTTCCCAAAACTCTTCACCTCAATAGAAGAGTACAAAAAAAAAGTAGGGCATAAAGGTTGCCAAAATCCCACATAGCACCAGGGTGAAATCACAATACTGTGTCTCACATCTTTCCCAAGATGGACATTCACATAAATAAGTTTTTAACTGAATCTTCATCTTTTAAGACCTATAACAACCAAACCATTAGGAATTTGAAGATGATGCAAACTATTGATTTGTGGAAATTTGTGTGAGATTCTAAATATATTAAATTTCCAAAATAAATCATGAAAATTTCAACATCTCCTTTAATAACTAGTTTTGAACAAAAAACAACATTTTTAGAAAGTAGTGTTTGTGTCATACAACATAACTTTTTTTCTATAAAGGATAAAATTCTAATTTTTGAAATGTAGATTCTTAACATCAATATCTAGGGAAAGGATATTTTTCCATAATTTTTTGTTACACATATTTTTTTAATTAATTTTTGAAGTCATTATAACTATAATTTGGACATACATGTGTTTCGTACAACCTAACTTGTTGTGTATATATCAAAATCCATTTTTTATTTTTTTTGGTGAAACAAGGACATCAATACCTAGGGAAAGGGTATTTTTTGATTTTTTTTAACAATGGTTTACTATTTTTCCACCTTTGCAATATGAAGAGCTTGATGTTAGAAGAAAAACCTATGTTTAGTAAAAATTGAAAATTAAATACATAATAAAATGAAAATATATCAAATACTTGTTGGAAAGCTCATTTAAAGGGCTACAATCTTGTAAAATATGATTTCTAAATAGAATTATTTAATCCCTCAAAAGGTAAAGAATAAGTGTTTTTTTGCCAACATTTTGATAGGTGCAAATGAGACTCCATTGTGGGTATGATTTAATACTATAGGGGTTCTATCCAAGGGGGTTTGATCTAGGGGTCTTATCTATCCCTCGTCAGTTAAAAACCTTTAGATGGAACCTCTCAAAGCTTAAATCATTATTTTTTCTAAAAAAAGTGATTTCAAGCAAAAATCACATGTCCCCAAAGTGAGACACACTATTGTGGTAGGACCCACCACCAAACCCCTCTAGTCAAATCAATCTCCACCTCAATAATAGATAGCACCACCACCATAGGAGAAGCCAGAAAGGGTGTCGTTTGAAGAAGATCACTACTTTCAACCAAACCCATAAAATCCACCTCAAAAGGATATGACTCCACCTCAATAGAAGTCACAAAATGTGGAAATAGGAAGAAAGTAAGAACTGAACAAGCATCAACAACAATTATTAACTTTAGACCCATCTGGGTTGTGAGAATAAACAAGACTTCTAAAGGAGCTTTAAAGCCAACCCCATCCAAAAAATCTATAAAAGGGGACTAGTAGCACAAATCCACCAGCACAAACCATTTTGCACCATACAAGCGAGAAATCCTCGTCTCCCTTTAAGTAGACAAGAGAAGGCCACACAAACCTTCAGACCTAACAACATTGCAAACACGGGTGACCACAGAGCTAGCCAAAGAAGCCAAATGTCATCCACAAGCATAGGCAAAGATCCTAATAGTAACTAGACCCCCAAAGAGTTTGAGAAACCACCTGGACTATGTAGTAGCTAAATTTGTAGCTAACAAATTCATGTAAATCCATAGAAACTTTACTAACCTAGAGAAAAAAATGTGCCCACCGATGAGCAACACTTCTCCAAGCCAACCATACCACATAACCGATGTGATTTGAAGTAGTGCCAAGAGAAAACACCCAAAGCACCAAAAGAAAAACAACAAATTCCATAACCCAGTTTAGAATATGTAGAGACAAAGACTCAACATAACCCAACACCAAAGCTATTGCAAAATAGAGGCAACTCGATAGCCAACAAATCATCTTGACAAAATAGAGCTCCACAAGACAAAACAAAAGGTACAAAAAAGTCCAAAAAGCCCCCAAGAACCAAAACCACAAGACAATGGCTAGGTCCTGGAAAGGCTCCAACAAAAAAATTCTAGACCAAAAGGCCTCCAAACCAAAATAGATCACCAGCCCCAAACAAGGAGAAGTCAATGACTACCCACAAAAAAGTAGAAATCTCCATCAAACCAACAAAGGGAGGGGTACTAGAGTGCAATGAAATATCCTCAAACTACATGGCCAGAAGCAAAGAGATGCCTAGGCCAAAGAAAACCCAGGATCAAAGGGCACACAACACCCCACCTTTACAGATTTCTGGAACCACCACAAGTAGCAGGTCGAAAACACCAAAGAGACTACTAGGAACAGGAAAATGCATTTTCCATCGAACACCCTCCACATAGCCAACAAACTACAATACCTAAACAAGATCCTCATCATCGTCAGACTCCCTTGCATCCACGCCATAAGAAGAATTCAAATCGTCCACACCACACTATTTCCTGCTCGACGCCACCTTTCAATATTGTTATCAAACAAGTTTATATTATATTTCAATTAGAAGGTTTGAAATGCAATAGAAGTGAAAATATCATTGATATCTTTGAGAATTATAGAATTACATAATAGACCAAGAGTCATTATTATTACCTACTAATTGAAAATCACGTATCTTAGATAGAGGACATTATTCTCTCGTTATTAATCAGAGGCCTTAGTGCTAGAAGATTTTAAGGTGTAGAAGCACATATAACTCTCAAGTAGAAAATATTCTCCAACATGGCTATAGACTTATCATACATTTATATATGAGAATATACGTGTCAATAATATCTATATACAGACAATCGTAGGTACCCTACATAATTATGTAAAGGATAACTTGGAAGAAACCTATGAGGAACCTAGAGATTAGTCAAATTGTTCTCAATTGAGTTATCAGAAGTTTAAAAACTTAATATGCTAAATAATTATTGGACATTACTATGAATATAACGTTTTATATTGAATCAAATTGAATGATATTTAATATCATGATTAACTAGATTGGTTATGGTGTTCTAGAAGAACGAAACCATACTTGTTATGACAACAAAGAGCCTGGCCCATTATTTAAGAAGAAGACAATTGTCTATTTATGTTTACTCCAAGATTAACCATATTTGGTATGGATTTCCTTAGGAATGAAGCCAAAGAATAAACATTGGACAACTGAACCTCTAATATGAAGAAGTAATCTTCAATTTAAGTTTAATAATCGATTATTATATATTGACATATTGTTAGTACTTTAGATTGAGACCAAGTGCATCTAATTGATGAAATTGTGTCATCAGTATTGACTACATTTTGTACATAAAATAGGAGAGTAGTTACTTCCATGGTTAAAACTAAGGACTTGAATAAGAGGCAGTTGCCTAGACCCTAAATGTTGTAAGAGTGTAACTTGGGTATTCTAGTCAAAATAAGATAACCAGTCGAGTCGTTTACCGACATAGAAGAAGTGACTTGAAAAAGTGGTAGTTGCCAAGGCCCATGATGTTACGTGAATGTAACATGGGTGTTCAAAGTCTTGAAGAGTATGCAACCAACTTGGTCGATTAGTTGTCACTATTGAAAGAGATTATATTTGAGTTAGTTAACCTTTGGGTCAAACCAAGAGTAGAGTTAACCACATGTCATTAAGATTTCCAAGTCAAGTTAGAGGTGGGTGATCTTACGACACTGCTTCCTTAGAAAGTGGATGATTATATATATCAAAAATTTGGCCAAAGTAACTGTAAAAGTTGTTGCTTGTACTTGTTGGTTCACTATGAGCTCTAGGTTTATATAAATTATTAGTATTGTCATGTATAGTTGGAAGGTATCCATAATTGTATGGTTGTACTTGTCATGTAGGACACAACTCTAGATACTTAGATGGCAATACTAGGGGTTCCCATACCAATCTCTTCATCGAAGGGAAGGGAAATTTCTAGTTGGAAGGTGTGTGGGGGACTACTGGTCTATGGTTGGAGGTTAAATTCTTGGGTGATGCTCTCCCTCTTGCATACGACATGCTGAGACTCGTGGAATAGAAGAGTAATCCAAATGAGGATACCTTGACCTTGTTCTCTTGTAAATTATGAAATTGTATAAATGATCATGAATTCTATTTATAAACTGTATTTGACAAGATGAGTTTCATTTTATTGAAGTTTAGTTATGATATTTCAATTATGCAAATGTTATATGAAGTTCTTTATGCAACATGCAAATTATGTTATTGAAAAATATTTTCCTATTTTTGGAAACATTGAATTATTCACTTAGTGAGTTAAAACTTAGGTGAAAATTATAGAGTAAAGATTGGCATGTTACATAAAGTAGTAACTAAGTCTATCAAAGAAGTAACATTGAGCATAACATTAATGAGTAATTTTCCAGTAAGGGAAATATTGTGCTTGGATACACAAGCATCATGATAATAAGTTTTGTATTCTTTATTTATTATGCTTCTTAGTATAAGAACTATAAGTATTTATATTAGAAAGAGCTAGTCATTTTTGTTTGAGTGCCTAGCTATGTTAGGGTTAAGACAATCACTCCTTCATAAAGGAAGATTAAAATTTTGAGCAACTGATGGGATAAAAAAACTGAAAAGTGGTATAGAAAAGAAAGATAGAAATATAAGGTAAAATGAGTCACTTTTGAATTTGAATAATAATAAATATTAGAAGATAAAACCTTAAGGGTCATATGAATGAAAGGTTTCACCAAAATGAAAAGAAAATTTACCCACCCTTTTCAAAATGCAAGGAGAATAAACTCCATTTTTACATAAATTTAAATGGGAGATAAATAAATAGCCTAAGTATTCATAATCTACCATATATTAAATTTTGTGAAGGTGTAATCAATGTGAATAAATTAAATTCTTTGAAAAATGAATGTACACAGTTGGAAAACTATGATAAATGACAATGTGATTCGTCAATAGTGCATAAACATAAATGAAGATTAGATGAATGCTTTGGAATCAAATACTGTTTTTTATTCACTTTGGTTCATTTCTATGATTGTAGATTCAATCATGTAAGTGCATTTTGTGATTTGTCTTTTGGATTTGGTCTACACCCATGGATCTAGTCTCTACAAGATATTAGAAGGTTGATTTCAACTTTCCTTGATGTTTTCAATCTATTCTCACAAAAATAGGTTCTAATATTTGATGGTTTACATGAGACGGAGACAATTGCTTCCCTTGTGTCAAATGGTGTAAGGATATTGAGTCAATGACTAGTTACATGATTAGGAAAAACACTCTCAAACATGCAAGATGCCCTCAATGATTGTGCAATATATATTTTTTTGATGAATGCTCTTGATTTAAATACATTACAAGTAGTAACTATTTGATGGTTTACACAAGACATAGATAATTTCTTCCCTTATGTCAAACACTAAGGATATTGAGTGAACAACTAGAATAATTTGTGGTGTTGTGGTAAATTAATTAAATGTTGGTTTCCCTTTTGGTAAACAAGAATAATAAGGCTTTGGAATGTGGAAAATTAGAAGCTTAATTAAGTCCAATAAATTAAGGGACTCAAACAAAGTGTGAAATTGTAAAAGGTATACACCACACAAACATTGTAAGGATATCGAGTCAATGACTAGATACATGATTAGGGAAAACACTCTCAAACCAGAAAGATTCCCTTGATGATTGTGTAATACAGATTCTTTGATGAATGCTCTTGATGATATATTGCAAGTAGTAAGTATTTGATGGCTTACACAAGACATAGATAATTGCATCCCTTGAACCAAACACTATAAGGATATTGCGTGAACAACTAAATACATGATCAATGACAATACTTCCAAACATGCAAGATGTCCTTGATGATTATGGAATACAAATTCTTCAATGAATGCTCTTGATAATACATTACAAGTAGTAAATGATAACTCTAAGATGCAAGAGATATAAATATGTTATGATAATTAACTCTAAGATGCCCCTAACTAATATTAGCCTTATAATACAACACCAAGAGTCATATAAACATTTGTGCAAATTAAATCAGCACACAATAGTTACAAAGAAAGGCGCAAGCAAAATTTGAAATTTTAAATCACTTTTATGACTGCAGATGCATTTGATCTCAAACCATAAAGACATAAGCTGCAAGTCAAAACTAATTCTTAAAAATAATTACAGAAAACTACTAATTAATATATAAAAATTACTGTAACTTAAAAAAATGGAATTAGAGAATCGCAGTGAAAGACGGGCAGAAGGTGGGGCCAAAACATAAGGACATGGGTCTGCAATATACAAGACATACATTGATGATTGGAGAAATAAAAAAGAAAAAGTACGTGGCAGTTCATTGATTGTTTCAACGTACACCGCTATCCCGATTCCCGCCCGTGCATGTGCAAAGATTAACTTTTGCTTTGCAACCTCAATTTCCCGCAAGATATTCGAATCTACAAAATCTTGGGTCAAGCGTGGCATTTCATGGTCCGTGCCATGTTCTTTAAAAAAATTATGGTCACGTTTATTTAAAAAATATAAAAAATTCTCCCACAGATTGCAAGTCGCTGTTTTTAGATTTTAGTGCTTGTTTTCTGGAAACCACGGATAATTATCATGCAATTAAATATTTATTTCTTTTAAAGGCAAATATTGAATAGTCTAATTACGAAATTTAAACTTCAATTATAATTGAGCGAATATTATAAAACCTCATGTTCAATATCAAGGAATATCGTTATTTTATATATTATATATTTTAAAATATTAATTTTTATGACATTTTTATTATATATTTAAAATATAAATTTTGTTCTATATCAACAAAAATTGTTTAATAATGGTTGGTAATGATATAATGTGATGGTGAATTTGTGGTGTTGTGGTTTTTATCAAGATTGGGGTGTTATTGTTGAATATTCATGTTGGGGATGATGTCTTCCGTTTATGATCTCACTAATTCATAGCTCCCATCATTTTTATAATGATTAAATGTGTTAACAAAAATTATGACATGTATTTTAAAAAATAAAAATAATTCTTCGAGTAAAATAAAATAAATTTTAAATAAATAAAAATCATTCTTAAGAAAAATAGAGAAAATAAAAATAAAGAAAGTAATGTAAAATAATTGTTAAATAAATAAAATAATTTAATTTTTACATAGATATATTCAAATATTACATATTCACTTTTCAAAGCAAAGACAAAATAAAAGAATTAAATGAATTTTTAAAATGTGATTAATATTTTCATATAAATATAAAACAATTCTTCAAATAAAAACAAAACAAACAATTTAATAAAATAAAATAAGTCTAAAGTAAAATAGAAGAAAATTAAAAAAAGAAGTTAAAAGTAAATAAATAATACTCTTAAATAAGATTAAAAGTGTTCTTAAATAAAGTAAGCAATCCAAAAATAAATAAATCTTAAGTAGTTTTAAATTAAAAACAACAAGCATTTAGATAAGAAAATTTGGGATTCAACTGTGTCTATTTATTTGTATAATCATCTCAAGAAAGTCTTTTACATAGATTTATAAAAGTATTTTAGAATTATTAAAAAATTGTTTTATTTATTTAAGTTGTTAAGTAGTTATTAATAAGTTGGTTTTAAACCAATTAAAAACTAATTTAATAGGATATATATATATAATATTTTGTTTTTTTAATAATATAATATAAAATAAACAACTTGTAATAAATAATCATTTTAATAAATATTACGCATGTAATATTTAACTTTTAAGTATTTTAATATATATTATATTTATTGTGGGATGTTGGATGGGCAACTTTCCACACCCATTGTGGAAAGTTTGTTTTTATGGTGGATCGACATTTGAAGGCTTATGTGGCTGCCACATCATTTGGGCCTAAGCGTTGGTGAATTTTGGGGTGTCATCATTAATCTATGCCACCATCTGTCTTTTCAAATAATGATAATGCGTGCTTCTATGATCCAATGAGTTTACGACCACTATGCTATGGTTTTACGAGTCATTCACTAGACCATGACTCCACCTCATTGCGTACTCCAAGACTAGGGTGGCAACTTAACAATGTTTACAAGTTGGCTAGTGGAGAGGTTCACACAATTATGCACAATGTTATAATAGATGGCGAGATTTGGGTGTATCTTGCATTTATAAATCACATTAAGGTGGCATCACTATGGCAATTTTTAGTATTTTCCTCCTAGATATTGGTTTTTGGTAGTTGCAAATGGTGGAACGGTCAAAATTCATTGTCAAGATGTCCACGGAAGCATTTATGTGTCTCAAAGTAGACACTCCAATTCACCTCGATTGCAAGGTCTGATAATTGGCTTTCTATGGGGTTTCTGATTAGCAACTAAAGAGGGTTTTGTTCAACATTGACCACCTTACTGTGGTCACAGTGAAAATGGTGTTAGGGAAAGGGCATCTGGAGAACTGCAAGACATTTCACGTTAACACCCACATTATGTCAAGGTTCCTAGCTTCTCTATTAGATACTTGTATGGCTAAGGTAGAGGCGAAGGTTTTGGTGCACAAACTCTTCAGGGAGGACTTGCTGGTTGGACTTGAGGAAATTTTATATGTTGCAATACCTAGCACTAGCGCTCCTCACTCATGTTACCTGGCTCTACTATAAGCTTCTAGCGAAGTCATCAAATACTACCCTTTCTTGTTAGATCTCAAGGGCATGGCTTTGGTTTGACATAGACAACTAGCGGCTAGGGGGGGAAATTACTTGAAGAAGGCTCTGCAAATCGAGCCTATGAGCGACTTCGATTGGGTTCTGGAGTTTGATGTCCTTGCCAAGGCAAATGGTTTTCTATAAGCAACATAGTCAGTAGTTTGTATGAATTTCTTCTGAGTATATGTAAATATAATAAGTCTATGGTCGGTAGATAGTATAGTCCTCCTGTATTGGCATATGGTCTGGTTTGATTTGGTTGTCAGGTTTTGCAATTTTGATGGTAGGCTAGGGGTGTTGGTGTGTTTCAACACAATGGTGTCTGTTTTTGGGTTTCATGCTGAGTAGACGATTGTATCTCTTTTTACATCAATACACATTATCCTTACATACCAATATATAATAATTTAATATAATATTAAATAAGGTTTAATATATTATATTTAATATATATTTTAATTGGTTATATTAAATTATAATAATATATTATAGTATTATATTTTTGTCATCAATTTTCTAGATTTGTTATTATTCAAATTAAAAATTTAGAAATTAAAATTTATTTTTTATCAAAATGCATAACATTAATTTATATTAAAGATATGAACATTTCGATATTTAAATTAAATTAATAGAATAAATTTTTAGAAGAATTTAATATTTCTAGGTTAGATATTTATATATTTTTATTTTATATTATGGTTTTAGTTAGGGTTAATTTCATGGTTTAGAGTTTATTGTTTGCGCTAAAGTTAGGGTTAGGGTTATGAGAATTAGGGGTAGGATTAGGGTTCTATATTAGGTTAAGTTATGGTTTAGGGTTAGATTTAGAGTTACAATTATGGTTAAGACTAGAGATGGGATTAAGATTAGGGTTTTGGCTACAATTAATGATGTAGTCAAGGTTAGGGTTAGGATTATAGTTTATTGTTAGGGTTAGGGAAAGGTTAGGGTTATGATTATGGTTAATAATTCAAGGTTTAAAGTTAGGTTTATAGTTATAGATAGTGTTACAACCATGGTTAGGGTTAGAGATAGGTCTAGGATTAGGAAAATGGTTTAGAATTTATTGTTAGGGTTAGGGTTAGGGTTAGGGTTGCATCATGCAAAGAACTAATTAGCAATACTAAAAAAATATAATTAACAAAACTTACATTTATTTTTATTCACATTAATAAAAAAAATTTAATTTTTTCAAATCTAGAAAACAATCATTACAATACTATAAAGGTAAGTACTAGCCACTAAGTGACACTTTTTTTAAAGTTGTGTGTGTGTTAGCTTTGTAATAGTATAGTTTTTGTTAATAGGTTCAAGTCACTATATTCAATCCCTTTTTGCCATTGTAATTGAGAAGCATAATAAAATAGTATGGCATCAAAAATTGGTAAACAAGATCAAGTTATCATGTTAGCAATGTATCAAGTTTTCATGTGAGTTTATTCATGTTTCATGTCCATTTATTTTGTGAGCACCAACCCTTGCATGAATTCAAATCAAGCATCCAATTCTCGTTGAAGGTGATGAGTACAATGACTTTAGACTATCGAGAAAAGAAGATTTGAGTGGTAAGTTGCAACACTTGTCAATTTATCATTCTTTTATCCATTTACCTCTTTCCAACCTAGGGTAAGCATTCTCTTTTACATCATCATAGCCATTGTAGAGGTAGAAATACCAAAATGGGTTTGACATAAGCAAGCCCCTATACGAAACAACCCTTTCCCTCCTCTCTTATGTGCAAGTGACAAATTTGAAGCAAATTTGGGAGAGGATTGAAAACCTAATTGTTCAATCAAGCATTCAAACCTCATAGGTCAATAATTGAGGAAAGTGGAAATAATCAATGACAAATGAAGTTAAAAAATTGAGTACAGAAAGGAATAGCCAATGGACTGTGGTCAACTAAGAACTAAAATCTAAATTTTGATTTTGAAGGTCTACATTTTTAGGTCTAGGATGCCAGCACCCTTGTCCAGCCAATTTGAGTTCATATTTCTACATGCCAAGTTCCTCTGTCTTTGTACTTTGCTCTTCTATAATTTTTTTTTGTGTTTCTATCTATACTTTTCTAAAATCATAATAGTTCATTGTAGTTGCATAATTAGCTCAGATCTACATTTTCATCTTCAAATTCAATCCATTACCAATTAATTAATCAATCCTCCGAAAAAAGAACCTAAATCTCAATCCACCATTCTAACTCTTCTACAATGGTTAGTAGTTAAGTGGGTATTTGTGATCATGTTTTGTTCTTTCCATTGTGATGTAGGACAAGGTGTGATTTAGATCCTAGATCTCTTTTTCATACATCACAATTATGTTTTAGATCTTATTTTTAGAGACCAATTATTACTTGCACACATTATCATGAGTGCTTATTAAAGAATCTACATTGCAAGCATCTGACACATCTTGTATGTTTGAGAGCATTGTCCTCAATCTTTTATTTATCCATTAAATCAACATCTTAACATTGTTTGATACAAGAAAAACAATTAAACTTGCTAAGTGCAAAACATCAAATTCAAGGACTAGTTTTTAAGCAAGCATTAACTAAGAACATCAAGACAAACTAAATTGGTATTTGAAAAGTTTGTAAAGTTTGAAGACATAAATGTGAATAAGATCTATAAATCGAAAATCAGATCCATATTTCGAAAATTGATTCTACAAAATAACTAACAAAACACTTTATTAATTCCTTTACATTCATCTATTAATTACTAACAAAATACAGTTATTACATTGTGTAGATTCATTTTATCTAAGACAGATTTGAACGCTTATATTATTTATTGATTTGAGTTTATTGACTCTCTCACAGAGGTGAAGGTGATTTATTTTCTTTACGAAATGAAACGTGTGTATAAATTACTTTATCATAAACTTTAAACAAAGAGTAGAGTGTATAAATGTCATAGCAGGGAAATCAAAAGCCACATAAAATATTGCATATTTAAAAATAAATGAAAATCCAAGGGACTGAAACTGAAAGTCACATTGCAGGCCTGATTTAGGTCAAGACCTAAACTGGCTTGGCAAAACAGCCGGAATGTTGCTCTGAATATATTGCCGGCAAATTCACTTGTTACCGACAATCTGAACTAGTCTTCTGGACAAAGCAAAAAACAACAGTACTGAAACAAAAAGCAAAGATATTATAATTTGAAAAGCAAGTATTTTATTCTTTTACCGACTAAATCCTGCGAATTTTATAAAGGCTGTCCATGTCAGATGACTTAATTCCTTTCCCTTTTCAGATTCACCAAAAACACACACCAGAAATTCATAAGAAAAAGTTAAATTGCAGCAGAGAAAAGAAGGTCAATTCACAGAATCACAGTGGTGATAACACAGAATAATCCCTGTTTTCGATCTAATAATGTATGTTCGTAAATAAAACCAAATGTTGACAACATTTTCAAGGTTGAATTTGTCCCCATGAAAAGGAAATCATGGATTTTCGCGTTACATCTCTGTCAAGCCTCGAATTTGAGGGCCAAGCTTGTTTGTCAAATGAACATTTTATATGCCATGATCTTTGAGATTATCAATTTTTTTAAAATTTAGCGTAATTTAATTATCTTTGTATACGTGTCAGCACCTTCCAATCTTACGACCAAGAACGCATCTTTCTACTTATTATTCAAGATCTAACCTTTTCCATAAAAAAAATAAATTATTTTTTCGACATGCTTCCTTTAAATTATAATTTAAAAGAGAATAATTTAAAGATTAATAAAAATAGTTTAGTGGGTGTCACTCAGCTGGGGAAGATGGAATTTTATATTGTATCGATGCATTGAAAAGTGTTCTATATTATTATGTTAATGTATTAGAAAATGAGAATTGTGTTGTGTAAAAGTGAGTGTTCATATTAATATATTAAAAATTGAATGTTCTTGTTATTGTCTTATATATTAAAAAACAAAAGGTTTATGGGAGGGTCTCATTCATTATTATCTTCTTTGTGTAATAAAAAACATGTAAATGGTGTAATTTTCATTGTCATTATTTTCTTTGTACAATGAAAAACATGTATATGATGTAATTTTAATGGCGAAATTTGAAAAGGCTGTCCATCCATGTCAGATGCCTCAATTCTTTTCACTTTTCTGATTCCACCAAAAGCATACACCAGTCCAGAAATACACATGAAAAAGTTAACTGCATTAGCTGAAGAAAAGTTTAGTGGGCAGAATGGCAATGGTGATGATAGAATTATCGCTGTTTTTGATCTAATAATGCAGCACTCAATCCTTCCAATCCAAATAGGTAAGTTTTATAATTAAATCCAAATATTGAACTTGTCCCCATAAAAAGGAAATAATGGATTTTAACGTTACGTCCTTATCAAGCCTCGAATTTGAGAGCAAAGTGCATGTCAAATGGAAATCTTATGTGCCATCATCTTTGGGATTGTCAAAATTTACGAAATATAGCGTGATTTTAATTATAGCTTATTCTTATCACTGTAGACGTGTCAGCATCATCCAATCTTGCGGCCAAGAACATGTCTTTCAACTTTTAATTCAAGATTTAACCTTTTTCATTTTAAAAAAGGAAAATGAAAAAGACTTGCTTCCTTGAAATTGTGAACTTGTTTTTTAAGATTTAAGATATGATTATATAAAAGTAGTCCAGGGAGTGTTACTGAGTGGTTAATATGAAATGTTATTATAAAAAGGAATTATATTGATAAGTGAGAATTGTGTCAATGTATTGATAAATAAGTATTCTTGTTTTATGTGAAAATTTTCTCTCAACATTTATCTCTTTCTCCCTATCCCTCTTGCCCCTCTTCCCCTCTCTCTCTTTCCCCCTATCTAACTTTCCCTCTTTCTCTCTCCCTCTCTCCCCTCTCTCTCTTTCCCCCTATCCAACATCCTCTCTTTCTCTCTCCCTCTCCCCACCTCTCTTTCTGTCTAACTTTCTCCCTTTCTCTCTCCCTCTCTGCCCTCTCTATCCCTGTCTCTATCTCAACCATGTATAGCGACTTTATTGCTATGGTTGCTTACATTTCCTTTTATTGTTTTGAATTTGATAACTTGTTGATCAATTATTTTCTTTTAATGGTTGCGTACATTCCCTTTTATTGTTATGAATTTTTTAACTTGTTGATCAATTATTTTCTTTTAAGGGATGTTTGATGTTTTGCTATTTATTTCATTTTGAGGGTTGCATGATACATTTATAAGTTTTGGCTTGGCCTTGATCCATTTTACATAGCTTTATTATGTGATTCCATTCCATCCATTTTTTTGGAATACTATTTTGTCAAAAAATGTTATTTTTGTAATTTAAAAATTATTTCTAGATGCATAAAATTACACAATCATAACTTAACATACTAGTGTGTCACTCTCTTGGACCACAAGAAAAATATGGAGAATTTTTTTTTGCTATAACCCTAATATTCATATTCCTATGTGTAGTAAATTAAACAATTGTGGAAAGCTTAACCTTGATTTTTTTCTCTTGAATAACATTTACAAATATTTTGCTCATATGAGCATTTATGTGAGACCAATACATGCTCTTGTGATCACTTTTTAGAGACTAATATAGGCTCCTTATGAACACACACACACACACACACACTAGAAATCACCTATGGAAGACAAATAATCACTACTTACAATTCTACTTTATTTAGAAATCACATCCACATTAAAAGCGAACAATGGAAGACCAAGAGACACCACTTAGAATTATAATTTTGATGTCCCTCAAGGGATTTAAATTAGGGTCTCCACATTGAAAAATAATTTCTTTAACCAATTAAGGTCAACCCCTTGGAGTAAATTCATATTTTCAATAGTTAGCTCTAATTAATTGCTTAGGAAAAATTAATTAGGATGAAGAGGTGTGTCCTTACCTATTTATGTCTAAAGTAAGGAAGATACAAACTTTCCAAACCATCAAAAGATGTAAGAATAATTTCATATGTTGATATTCTAATTTTTTGAGGTCACCTCCTTGAAGTGGTTTAATATTTATTCCCAATAAATATCCTAACAAGTGGTATTGGAGCGATGTTTTGGACCAAGAATTTTATTTTCACCATAACTTACAAACCAATGTGAATTTAACTATATTTTTTTAATGGTCTTAAGAAATGTAGCTATGGAAGTCACAATAATTTTCTTATCTTTTCATGATTTGTTTTAATCAATTTATCGTTATTTTATGATTTTTCATTAAATTGCTATATAGGCCACATTTTTTATAGATTTTTTAACAATTTTGACAATCTCTTCAAAAAATAGATAGGGTCAAATAATTAGAGTTTGTAATTGGAGGAAAACAAAATTATATAAATTAGTGGTCAAATTTTGGTCAAAGGAGAGACATCAAATTCATTTATAACTCATGTTTTATACATGTACAGTTAAAACTCACTCTAAAGTCTTCCCTCCAATAACTAATAAAAAATTTAGAGTTCAAATAATAATCACAACAAAATCCAAGTATACTAATTCTCTTTATTGTCCACCATTTAAAGGAAAGGGATAAATTCTACTAGGATATGAAATTGTGATAAAATTATAAAAGATAATTTATTTAACCCATTTTTAGCATGTTTAAATGAGCATTTGGGTAGATTTAAATGATAATTATTGTTAAAATTGAAGCCCCAACCAAATGGCCTAGGTAAGTACAACACCAACAATTAAAATAAAGGAATAAGGAAATCTTTTCAAGGTCCAAAATTGAACCTATTAAAAGTAAATATCCATTTAAATTGAATGGGACAAATGTAACTTCATGGATAAATCTCATGGAATAATATGTTATGGTTCCTGATATAATAACAATCACAATGATGAAAAACAAGTGTAGGTACTTGGTTGGAAGGAACTTATTAGTTATTACAGACATTGAAAAATGTCTTAGTCAGTGAGTGCCATTTTTCTTGGTCTTTGTCTTTGCATAATTAAGTAATTTTAATTATTAAATTATTATTCTTGATCACATTCCTCTATTAGTTAAATAATTTGTAATTATTTAATTACATTCACTTCCTAACCTTTATTCTTCTATGATCAATTAAATAAAATTAATTGCATTGCTAACACCCCCTTTCTTCAATAATTAAATAAATAAATATTTATTTAATTATTCATCTTTTATTATTTGCTTATAGTCAAATGATAATAATTGTTATTATTTGATCTTTTTCCCATTCCTCTATAATTAAATAATTGTCAAAATTATTTAATTATCTAATGACATTTTCGTCATCCATTAAATAATTAAATTAAATTAATAATTGAATGTCTCCTATCCATTTTCCCCATTTAATTAAATTGATTTCATAAATCGTTTTAATTAAATGGCCATTTCCTCCCACTTGCCTTTTGCTCAAATAAATAATTTGAAAAAATCATTTATGCTCCACTTGTCCAGAGATTCCTTCTCATGAATTAATTAATTTCAATTTTTAATTCCTCCATTTTCTTCCTCCACTATCTCATTTTTGAATCTCAATCATCGATTGACTCTGGGCCATTTCTAATCTTGACCTTCCATTTTGTAACCTCCACTCTTCTGTATTGCATGTCTTCTCGTCCATTGATCTTGGAATCTTTTTAGAAGTTTGATCTTGACCGTTCATTCAAATGGTTGTCTATAAAAGAGGCTTTCTTCCTCCATTTTTGATTTAACAACTGTTTATCTTTGATTTACATGCTCACTATTTACAGGTATTTGCACATGTTTAACTCGATTTGAGGGCATATTTGTAAAGGAAGATTTAGGAGAGATAAGAGAAGTTATTCAAATTCAAATATGGGGAGTGTTTTTACTTGAATGCTTTCATTTTCCTCATGCTTGTTTGTTTTCTCTTGTTTAGATTAGGTTATTAGCTTAGAAGTGTTGTGGTTCACACTAGAATCTAGGTTGCTTGATTTTTACCCATCTTACATTGATGAACTCGACATGAAGACAAGTTTTTGTAGGATTTGTATGGATTTTTCTTTTGTTTTTACAAGTTTTCATACAAAATGATGCAACTAAGATGCACAATAATGCAATCACAAAGAAATGACATAATTGATAAGAGGAATGACACAATTGATAGGCAGAAATCTGAATTCAAAATAATAATGCATTCATGATGCGTAGCAACACATCTAGGGGTAGGAAACTTGAATTTAAAATTGTGATGTAACTAATCTACAATGACGCAATGTAGTAACACAACTGAAGCTGAGTGACGTAATTACTTGAAAGGTATAAAAAATTTCTATTTGCAATTTTTTTAATTTTCCTTTTTGGGTTTTCAATAGATTAGGGTTTTTTGTGTGCTAATCCTCTCTTTTTAGCATGTGGCTTTGGATCTAGGGAGTTTAAAAATTGTTTCTTTAGAAACAACCAAAAAATTGAGCTTTTAATTTTTCACTTTAAGGCTAATTAATTTTTTTTTCTTTGCTTACAACAAACCACAACTTGCATCAAAATTCATAAGGGTAAAATGAACATGCATCACACATCATTGGATTAAAATACACAAGTGTTTGTTTCATCATAAGTAAAGGGTAAAATTAACAAGTGTTTTTGATGTTTTATGGTTTGCAATTTGTCATTGAATACATATGCTCGCCTCTTGTGACACTTGGCAATATTGAGGATCAAAAGAATTTCTTTGGCACTTTTACAACCACCTCTACATTTGTATTTGGAATTAAAATGAACCCCATGCGAGTGTGAGAAAAAGGTGTTGTGTATGTTCTCTCTTTATGCTTCGTGTGATTTGGGAGATAAAAAAAATGTACTTATCTCACTTTTGTTTTCCTTTAGAGGGGCCTACCTGAGAGAACATGAAGGTGACTCCAACCAGTTTTCTGCCCAGGTTGGTATATAAATGGATGAGTCTAAAATGTCAAGTCCTCATGGTATGTAGGCCTTAGTCATACAATGTCACTCAAAATAGGGTACCTACTGTAAAATGTATAAGACCCCCTAGTAGAGTGATTAAAGCTTTAAGTGGCTTGTTGGATGCTTGTGAGGTTCCATGTCCCTGGGAATTCACTAAGAAACTTTGTTTTAGTCCAGCCAAAATCCCTTTCACTTGCTAGCACAAGAACGATCGTTCTAAAGCTACCCCACATTCTCACCATTCATGTGTAGAGGCATAAATTCCTCTTTTGGGGAATGAGACTTGGTGTGCCTAAGAAGTGAGTGTCATGTAAGGGGGAGCTACTGCCACAAAGTCTCTAGCTGTCTGCCTTGTTTGGTTGGCTAGAGAAATCCAAGTGGGGATCTAGCAAGTGGTATCTCTTGAGAAGCCTAGGTTGTGCATGTTGTTTATGAGTTTCTTTATTTGTACATTTGAATCAAACATTTTCATACTCAAAATCAAACCAAAAAAAGTGTCTGCGACTATTTTTTGTCTTTTCTAGACTTCATCTCACAAAATCTCATCAAAACCAATCAAAAAACCATTCAAAAACTAAGTCAAAACATCAAAATTACAAAATCAACATTCTATAAACTGTAATTACTTGAAATAGAGCCGCAATTGCTTGACTACCAAAATTTCAAAAATCATTGTCCAAAATTCAATCAATTCATCTTGACAGAGATCTTGTTATCTAAACCTTAGACTTGCAGAGTTCTACCAGTCCATTTCAACACTTCCATTTAGGATTACATTGCATTCTTGGTTGCTTTCCTCATCCTTTTGCCTTACATAAATTTATGCTAGACCTTAAAGGTTGCACCTACATTCTGGATTTTAGACATAGGAAGATTACTAAGCCTTTGAATAGTCTATGGTTTCTTATCCAACTTGTCATTGACCTTCATCTTTCATTTTACCAACCTTTTTCATTGTCATCTTAGTCAGATTTGAGTCTCAAAATTTTGTCCTAGTTTAGACTCACCTTGTCAAAACTATCATTATCACAAAGGTCAATGAAATTTGGGTTTGTTATCTTGGACCTACATTAGCTTGGTTTCCATCCTTTGTCTTAAATCTTAAGATTCATATCCTTAACTTGGAATCTTTCTAGTGTCATTTAGATTAATATCCTACCCTTTGACCATAGCTTCATTATCATCCTATAAATCCTTAGTCTTGGACTTAAATTGTATTTTCACATTGCATCCTTATATCTCAAAAACATAAGAAAACATACTTAATTTCATCTTAGCCTTAGTAGCATCACTACCTTTGATCATTAACTTGGCATCATTTAGTCCCTATTTCATTATCCTTGATCATTAATTAATCCACCTCTGGTATCCATTAGCATCCATTAGTTTCATTTAGCATCATTTAGGTTCATCTTTTTAGTCATTATCCTTGCATGATAACCTTGCATCCTTATATCCAAAAAAAATCCAAAAAAAATAGTTTAACTTCATTATCACCTTGCATTACATTCCAACTTGCAAGTATCACATGGTTGAAACAAGGTCATGATATAAAATAAAGGACATGGATTTCTCAAGTGTTCCCTTTCATGACATCACCCTTGGATCAAACTCAAATCAATCCAATCCATGAAGAGAAATACCACAAAGAGACCAAACCAATACATTGGAAAATCTAAGTAGATAGATGAATTTAATATGAAAATGACCCCCTAAGAGATTGAAAGAGCTTACCAAGACCCAAGGATTTTATGCATGGTTGATGAGATTGTTAGTGCTAATACTAATAGATTCTTCTATGCACTAGCCAAAAAGGGTGCTAAACTCCCTCAAGGCTTTGATGTCTCAACCATTGTAGAAGAAGATACTCAAAATCCATTTGCATTAGGGATGCCATATTCACAACAAATGTTAACTATACCATTTGGATCAAACTCAAATCAATCCACTCCATGAAGATAAATACCACAAAGAGACCAAACCAATACATTGGACAATCTAAGTCTAGACGAATTTAATATGAAAATGACTCCCGAAGAGATTGAAAGAGCTTACCAAGACCCAAGGATTTTACGCATGGTTGATGAGATCGTTAGTGCTAATACTAATAGATTCTTCTATGCACTAGCCAAAAAGGGTGCTAAAATCCCTCAAGGCTTTGATGTCTCAACCATTGTAGAAGAAGATACTCAAAATCCATTTGCATTAGGGATGTCATATTCACAACAAATTTTAAGTATACCACTTGGGACAAAAACACACATGGAAACCACTACCACATGTATATCCCTAGCATCTCCACACTTGGAAACAAGGTGACCCATGCGACTACACAAGGACAAAATTTCACATTGGGAAGCTCATCAAATTCTATGGGTAAGACCTTCACAAATCCTCTTTTATAAAACACAAACCAAGGTCCTATATCACAAGGTCTCATGCCTACACTTCAAAACACAAACCAAGGTCCCTCATTCCAATTTCAAAGTACACCCCCATAAAATCAAAATCAACCAAATAAATCTAGGAGAATTCACATTTTCCTATGAAGGGTGTCAAACCAAAACATTAATCAAGGACCTACCCCATCATTCTGAAACATTAATCAAAGACCTACTCCATCATTCTAAAATGCTAATGAAGAACCTACCCCATCGTATCAAAACACCAATCAAGGACCCACACCATCTTTCCAAAATGTAAATCAAGGACCCACATTTCAAATTCAAGGAACAAATCAAGGTCCTACACCCCAACTTCAAAACACTACACCAAAAAAAACATGACTTTTGGGACAAATCTTAATGCCAATTTCACTCCAAACCAAAACAACACACATCAATATGGTAACCAAGGTCGTATGCCACAAAATGACAATCCAAATCCAAATCCGACATATGACCTCAATACCAATGTCATAACACCAAATTAAACCTATCCAACACCATCTCTTATGAATGATTTGATGCAACAAATACAAGCCATCCAACAACAAATGACAAACATGCAATTGCGAAGCAACAAGAGAACCTATTCCATGGAGGAAGTGTGCTCCTTTCCATTCAATAGAAATCTGTACATTTCCGCCCTTTCCCCCCACTTTATGACACCACCTTTACCCAAGCACAAGGGGAAAGGGGATCCAATAGAGCACATACGAGAATTTAATACACCATGTATGGAAATCGAATATGATCCCACCTATTTGATGAGACTATTTCCACAAAGTCTCATGGGGCCAACCCTAGATTGGTTTGTACACATTCCTTTAGGGATTAGAACATGGGGTGAGCTGGTTGATAAATTCATTAATCACTTTTACTTTAACATTGAAAGTGATGTGACCCTCACAACATTATGCACAACTAGTAGTCACAACATTATGTCACATTCCTAAGAAACACGTAGTCACCATGTTTGTGGAAAACCTTAATGGAGAAATGATGAGTGGTCTTAAAATCCAATGTTGCACAAATTTTGATGAAATCCTTGAGAGAGGTGGCCTTATTGAAAAGGTCTTGTCACAAAAGGACTACTCAAAGCACACAAAGAGACTCTAAATCCCAATAATGAAAAAAGAAAATATTGGTCCCAAAACAAGAACGTCACTAATGTTGGAGTTGTTGATGCTAAAGTCATAAAAAAGGGTCCTATCATTCATCTCAAAGGTCCTTCCTCATCAAACACATTAAACACATCAAATACCCAAACAAAAGGTCAAAATAAAACATCGAATGCAGTCCAAAACAATCAACAATGCAGAGGTCCTCCACGTGCCAAGAGAACATATACCCAATTAGGTGAACCCATTGAATTAGTGCTAAAGAAGCTCTGGAAATCCAATGTCATCCAACTACCAGACATCAAAAACTATGAACCCTCATTGATCAAACCTGATTCGTGGAAAGAAGATGAGTATTGTGAATATCTCCGCGAAAAAGGACATAAAATCTCTAAATGTTGGACACTCAAAAATGTCATTCAAGATCTCACTAAATAGGGAATCATTTCAATTGACAATTCATAAGGAAAGAAAAATGCTAATAATACCGTATTTAAAACTCCCTTGCAAGATCATGACAAGGGAAAAGCCTCTAGTTTAGGGAACAACAATAATGCAAATTATGCCACTATCAAACATGATTATAGCACTATTATCCTCAACATAAGAACCTTTGATGATCGCATTGCCACCATTACCATAAATAAGCCAAGTTCAGAGTGTGTTCTTACCACTCACAGAGCTAAGATAACTCTTCTAGGACCTCCTTTCAATCCACAATTGAAGAGCTAGTATAATCTCCTAGACTAGCTAGGGAGGACTCTTGCATAGATTTCTATCCTAGAACTCTTCACATATCACCACAGCAAAGAGATATCCCTGATAAAGCCTCACAAGAAGCATCTGTACTTGCTAATCTAGATGTCAATGATTTTTAAGCCATGGTTGGATACCTAGCTATGTTGCATCATGCCACCTTCGCTAAACAAGACTTTTCTACACAAAAGTTTGATCATAATGATTCCCTAAACCTTGAAGTCTATATTAATAAACATAAGATAAAATGAGTCATAGTAGATGGTGAAGCAGGTCTAAACATTTTCTCACTAAAATTGTTGAAGGCATTGGGATACTCTGAGAATTGCATAAATCAAACCAAGAAAATTGTGATCAAAGCTTATGATGATGCTGAGTGCTCGTATGAAGGAGTAATTTCACTTCCTGTAAGAGTTGGTCCCGCAATACATAATACAATATTTCATCTCTTGGATCTAGATTTACACTACAACCTTCTCCTTGGCCACCCATGGATTCATGCCATTTAGGCTATCCCATCCACATACCACCAATGCCTTAAGTTCCCACACAATGGCATTGAAATTACTATTCTTGGCGACCCTGATCCCTTTTAGTATTACACAAACCTAAAAGGAACAATTGAGTGTCAAGTTCCCATAAATCAAGAGGCCTCATCTTCCATTTCATCACACTACATTGATCCATCTTCCCTCGTCAAATCATCCACTCCATTCACCCCACCATCTACACACAAAATACAGATTCAAGACAAAGGATGCAAAGAGTATAGTATGAAGAGCTTATTCTCCATTGGAAAGTTACCCAAATCACCAAAATATTATGGAAAACCACATCTCATGCATCCTAAGGTTATCATCCACAATCCTCCTACCATTTTCATTAAATGGGGGGAATTAGCTAAAGAATATTTGGATGATCACATTTATACATGGCTATATAAAGAAGAGGAGGAGATAGAGCCTAAACAGTTACCAATTGAATAATATCCAAAAGGGTTCCTTTTAATGAAGCAACAAGGATAAGATGGAAACCATGGCCTTGGCTTAAACAAAAATGGGATATCAGAACCTTTACTGCCTCCTAAATTACCAAAATATGTTAGGTTACAGTATGTTCCACTGAAATTGAGTCCTCCAAGTACTAAGTTGAGCTTGACTGAGGTCATTGATTCTTTAGATGAGATCGAGACATCCAAGGAATCTTACAACTTTGATTTAAATTCCAATGAGTATGAATGGGATTCATTGTTCTCTACTACTAACCTTGACCTTGATAAAATGTTTAAAGAACCTAGTGAGCCTACCCTTGAATCAAGATTCAATCAAACACTTATAATTGGCTCCCCACAAAACCTATCACATTCTCACGAACAACTCTCCTTGCAAATATTTACCTTATTTGCATACACCATGACCCTTGGCAATACTAATTATGGCTTACCCCTCGTCTATCCCCAACTCATAGATTGGGATCAACAAGAACCATCAAGTTTAGATAAATTCAAGAATGACAAAGCAATTGTTGAGTTCATGGGACTTCGTGAAGGAATACCAAGTGGGGACCATAAAGTTGGATTTGTCATAGAACTCAATTGTGCAACATACTTTGGTGAGGCCATCCTTTCCTCTAGTCTCAAAAGTGAAAATGAAAAAAGAAAAAATAAAAATAATAGGCCTTTAGGTGAAAACTGAAAGGCACTTGCTAATTGTGAAAAATTAAAAATAAAGGATGTATCCAAGGGTGAAAACCTCTCTGAGGTGCCTGAGGATGGCGAACTCGATAGTCTCCCTATACACTAAGAGAGATCACCATTGCTTATAGAGGAAACAAAAGAAGTGAACATTGGGACACAAGACAATTCTAGAACCATACAGCTAGGTAAAAGCAAGAAGTTGAGTACACGATGAGGGGAAATTTCAGGCAACAAAAAAAATTTCACAAGAAACGCGTACGCATTTTTAAAAAATGCGTATGCATTACGGAACAGGTACCCAAACCGTAGTCCGAATGTGTGCGCGCTCAGCTACGGGTGCGTGGACTGAAAACGCGTATGCGTTATGAAATGCGTACGCGTTACAAACACGTACGCGTTTTGCAAAACGTACGCGTTTGCAACATGTACGCATTTGCAACGTGTACGCGTTTCAAAAAGCTATTTAATTTTTTAAATAAACTGCTAGCTTTTCATTTTATCCACTATTTTTAAACGCGCCAGAGGAGACAATCCAAATCGCGTATGCATTTGTAAGCTTGTGCTTAGGGAATATTTCAACTGCCACCTCCTCCCGTCAACACACCTGACCTCTGTGATCTCCAGGTTGGTTGAATTCTGCCATTTTTTTCTTTGTATCTTATTTTTTTGTTTTTTAATTAGTATTTAAGTTTTGTTTCTTTAATGTGTTTTAGTTCAATTTTTTATAGTTTTAAATTGCATTTAAAAAATCAAAAATGTCAAAAAAATAAATAATGTTAAATTGTAAATTGAAAACCATAAAATCTAAACCTAAATTGGACACATTTAACTTAGAAATCAAAACAATAGGTTAGAAAATTTACATACGTCTCTAAAAAATAATTTACATAGGTTAATCGTTGGTCCTAAACCCTAAAACGTAAACCTAAACAATCCAACTTGTATCACTTGATTTCCTCTAATAAGTGAAGACATACTAGCATAAATAAGTTTTTGATAGGTCAACCTTACTACATCTTCTCTTTATGCATTGATAGAATTACATTTTAAATTTTATACATGGGGAAATTTGTAGGAGTTAAATAATACCTTAGGGAAGAGGATAAACTATCACCATACATTAAAGATAAAATTAAAAAATTAAACTAATATTTACAATACTAGCTTATACCTATGTAAGAGGTTCATAAAATATAAAATAGTTACAATGATAAGCATCACCTTTCATACACAATGATTAGGTGGATTCAATACAATTGATGTCATCAACCAAAAATAGGAATAAGGTTAAATCTAACCAAAATCTACATATCTTTATTTATATACAAGTACTGATAAAAAAAATAGTAAAACTTACCAACCAAGTACTACCACTTGTGTGTCTAAATGTTGAAGGTATACCATACATGTATGCTTATCATTAAACTATTATTTAAAGATTATCATTGATATACAAGAAACAAATAATTTAGTATATTTTATATTTTATTAAAAAATGTATAGCTAACGACTTTGAAAGCCCACATGATTATGTGATAAAGTGCTAACAAATGAAGTGCTAGTAAATGTTATATTTATACTCTAACCCTTGAATTTTATAATATATATAAATTTTTATCTTATTGGGAAGATCTTTCTAAGTTTTATCTTAGAAACCTCTCTCCCCTTAGGTGAGCTAAAACTAGAAACCTTCCTTAAATTCCCTTTTCCTTCTTCCTAAGTCTACACACTCCTTGCATTTATAGTTCCTCTTCATTGATACTCTCTACCTACTTATACACATATATAATATGCTTGGCCAAGTATTCTACCTAGATGCACTCTTTGTATGTATTTCAACCACTTCACTAAACTTTGCAAAATATTCAAGGCTACATTCATATAGAACTTGAAACAATGTCTTACTATGCTCTAACTTACTAAATTGTTGTAAGAAAATTTACCATGTGCATATACTAAGTCTGACTAATTTGGTTTGCCACCAACTATAAATATTAGTAAATAGCCCAAAATTCCTATTCATCACATCAATATTTTTATTTACACTAGGATGATAAGTCAAGCTAAGATAAAACCACTCAACCTATTTTTTTTCAAATTAGAGCTGCAATTTTTAATAGCCTAGTATTTTCCCCTTTAATATCTTTGGTTCCCTCAAGTACCCATCATTTCTATGAGATCATAGATTTACTAAAATGGGTCTCTTGGTTAACTTGTGAAATTCAAGTCATGCTTTGCCTCCCCTCATGTCTTCATCATATGCCTAAATTGTCAAATCAAATAAACTCATATGTATGAGTATGATTGACCCTATTTTTAGCCTATGGTGATTTTTTATACTTTCCTTTGCTAACACACTATTCCTCCATTATTCCCCATTTGCACATTTTCTTAGGTTTCCTCTAAGTTCTTTTATATATTTCAGTTTTCAAGTTTTTCCTTACCCAAGTATCTTGTCAAGAAGTTCTCCAAACTTTTTGTTCCCTATTCAATATTTTTACTATGTTTAATTTCCTGAGATTTCGTCTACCTCTATGCCTCTTCATCGATTCTTGTGATTTTTGCTACCCTTAACCCCATAGTGTGCATAAGGTTATAAGTAGTTGGTTTGTGGCTACCTTAACTCTTAGTTAAATTATATGATTTAAATCATAGTCTTATTTCTAGGTAATTAAGTTAGTGTAGATGAACATTATTCTTAGGTATCTAAGTAAATTTAAGTGAAAACCAATGAATACGTAGGGTACATATGGGAACTAGTGTTTTGTTTATTATCAATAAATTTACAGAAAAATCATAAGAGCAATAGGGATGAGAAGATAAAAATTGAATAAAATTGACAACAATAATTCTCACTACATTCACTAGATTTGGTTATACCACCATATTCATGTGCATTTGTGAGACATAACCCTATGAAGAATTCAATAATACAAATCTCACCAATTTATTCAATGTACATTTATTTACATTTATTACAATCCTTTATTTATTACCAAGATAAGATAATCCTTTGCAAGACAACAAGCATGATCCTTTGATTCATCCAAAAATATCAAAATACACTAAATTTAGTAGAGTTCGACGTAGAAAATGTAGATGCATTCTATGATAAAAATTATTTCTAACCCTTACACAATTTTTAAAAAGAGATGTACATAGGAACTAGGTGTCCCAAAATTTAAGGATCTGAAAGAGTTTAGTTGAAACTTAACCCTAGGTGACTTGCTCTAATTGGAAAACTAATTGAAAATTAATTGAAAGCCAACTGAGAACTACAAGATGAGTGGGAAATCCCACACCATCTCAATATTTATCAACATCTATGTTGATTTATTACATTTATTTAAAAGAATAAAGAATGCGCAAAGTAATTTAACTAGTACCTAAAATACTTCGAGTCTATAAAGTTATTTGAAAAGATATTAATAAATTCATTTAAATCATTCATACTAGCCCGCCCCTTTTGATACTTAAACTTAATCCTCTAAGAAAATGTAGATTCTTCTAAGTTCCCTTGTAGTTCATCAAAATCAACCACCTCAAGATTCTTGGAATTTTTGAATATCTTTTTTTATTTTCATCATTCTTTCAATATAATTCTTGGATACTGACTCATGCAGTGAATCTGAAAATTATTTGATCATCTTAGTAGTTGAGGTTACCATTTATGTTGTCTCCTAGAATGTGCAAGAGAGGTCTTCAATGATTTTCAATATTTTTCATCACTTGTTCTACTAACCTTCTGTTTTTATTCAACTCTCATTTATAGTTCTTAAGTGACTATCGGTTTCTATTCAACTCTCATTTATAATATGAATTTTTAATGCTATGATTTTTTAATGTTATAAATTGAATGGTCTTCAAATGGAATATATTTTGAATTTGTGCATGTTCAATGTGATTTTTAAATAACTTTCAAATTGTGTGCATTATTTAATTAGTTTGTTGATATATATTTTTTAATTGTTTAACATGCAGTTGCCATATCATTTCTCGGATGGATCCACTTTTCACTTTAGAGGATTTCATGCCTAATCCAGAAATCCCTATAGATCCTGGTGCACATTCCACCCCACCACATGAGGATATGCCTAACTCACCTCCACATTCTCCACCACCTAACCCCCCACCCCCTCCTCCATTTGACCAAAATCAACTAAGAGAGAATATTCGAGCCAACTTAGTTGTCATTCAAGGAAACATAGATCTCATAAAAAATGAGACTAGAATCCCTCCACATCTCGCACGGTTTGCATCTACGATGCAAACTATTGTCGATTCTGTTCGATCTATCGATGCAGACCTAGATAGGTTCCATCAATGGAGAGAAGAGAGGAGACAATTCTATGCAGATGGACTGTCATATAAAGAAATCAATGACCTAAAAATCACTAAACAAGCTATGTGCCAATATTTTGTGAACCCCCAAACAAACGAACCAATACCACCCACAAAAAAAAGAATTTCAATTTTATGGTGTAGGCACCCGCAGATAGCTGCAAATTTTTGGGAGAGATGGTGGATGGTGTTTGATACTCCACCACATGGCAACAGTGAGGTGCCCTTATATTTTTTGAGAAAGTTATGGGCTGAGTTTGAGTTGGGTAAAAAACCCAACTATTTTGATATGAGGTCATTTCAGGGAGCTGGGCGTGGCATGCCCCAACATAGACTAGGAGCATGTGTCGATCCTCAGTGACGTGCTCCAGTTGCTCCTCTTGTTCCTCCTCCTTCTCCTGGTATTCCCGCTGCATTTCAGCAGCAAACCATGTTATCTACACTAGGAGCATTGAGTTCACTTTTAGGACATCTCACTCAACAGACTACACACGCGGCCACTGAAGTGGCCAATACAGAGCATGGAGGCTCAGGCTATAGGGATACTCAGACATCCACTTCAGGTGAGGCACATGCATCTGGGGTGGATCATACCTAAATTTACTATATTATGAGGATCGTCCCACACAGGTATGTTCATCTTTTGAACTTAAATTTAATTCAAGTTTGAAATGTAAAAAATTCATGTAAATAATAACATCAAACTATATATATAATATAATATTAATTCAATAATTTTGTGTTTGGTGTATAGACGCATGATGACGTGATGCCCGGAACTCAATATCATCATCGTGTGTATATGTCGAGTGTTGTAGATTTGGGCTCACCTTTTCAACAGGTACTTGAACCAAAATATATTAAATAATTTGTGTGGATATATATATATATATATATATATAATTTAATTTGAATTTGTACACATGTGTGAATTGATATATTATATCTAGATGCAGGGAGGTCATACTATTCCTAGTATTGACCAGCCACAAGTTACAGTGGTGAGCGCTCCTGAGACATCATCAGCTCAGGTGCGTGCTTTCAAAAGTTTGTTAAGTTTAAATTAAATACACATCATAGATCTAATTTAATTTTTTCATTTACATACACATGTGTGAATGATCTATATGAACTGTTGTACATCTATATGTAGGGATTTGATGAGATAACCATGGCGGGCCGTGCACCTGAGACATCATTGACATCTATTCATGGGCAATCTCAGGTGCGTGATCATGAGGTCATATCATTCGAGGTTGTAAACTTTACTTTAAATCTCCTATACAATTTTTACGAACATATATATATATATATATATATATATATTCAAGGTTTTCACATATTGTTTGCTTTATATGAATATGCAGGATATAGTGGATCAGGCATTTGCATCTTCTCAACTGACAGTTATGTTACCTGTTGAAGAAAATGTGCCAGTTGATTCACATGACCATATGGTAATTTATGCATACTAGAAATCATTTTTACTATATTTAGTCGATATTTAATTAGTTTTTTTTTATCTAAAAGTTTATATTTTCAATTTTAAATATGTTTAATTATATCAAAATTTCTAAATAAATTTAAATCTAATTTGAGTTTCTTGAACTCTTTTACAGCATGATGCAGGTACATCTAGTCAACGTGGAACAAAGAGGAGACTTGATTTGACCAATCAGCCTGAGAGTTAGATAGTTTAATATTTTATGGACTACAAATCTCTAGTTTTATTTCAATATATGTGTTGGACTTGACATATAAATTTTATGGACTATCTAGATCTCTAGTTTTATTTTGAACATGTTATTATCATATATGTGTGTTTATTTATATCAGTTGACTTTAATATGATGATTATATATGCAGTCAATTATGAGATCATGTTATGTTCATTTTCATAATTATATGCATTTATATACATATCTATATATTTATATTTTATCAAATTTTCAAGTAATACATGCACTATATAAATTCTTATCTAGAATCAAATTTCATATATATATATAACTTATCACATGGTTAGGTGACAAATTAAAACATTCCTTAAATAGTTTCTTAAATCATATTCATAATAAATTAAGGGCAAGTAATTCTAACTATTTTCCAATTACATAGCAAATATTTGAATCAATAAACAAAAAACCATCTCCTTGTATGTATATTTAATGTATAATCTATACAATTGAATAATTATATAAAATGTGGTAAATAGAAGACACATGAAATATGTATAATCTATAAAATTGGAATAAGATATTTAAAAAGTGACATCGAACAAACATATATAATGTACATCAAGATGTTTAATGTACAACTATATAACATGATGAAACATATATGTGCATGTAGATACAATTAAAGCTTATCAACTTTTAGGTGAATACCAAAAATTGATATTTACATAGTCTCTAGATAAAATAGTTTTCAGTTCAACAATCACATTGTAGACCGACTTGATGAGAACTTGCAAAAATAATTAATGTAAGTAACTACAATTTTTACGAGTCATTTAAGTAAAAAATTCATGCAAGAAAAGAACTGCATATAGTAAATTCCATACAAATTCAAATCATGTTAGCCATAGGATGGATTAAGGGGGGGGTCTTAAGAGAATTCCTTAAGGGAGTTAAGAGGATGCATCTCATGAACCCTAGGATATGGCTTAACGGGTCCTAAGAGGATTAAGGAGATGTAAGAGGATATGACTTAAGGGTCCTTTAAGAGGACGAATTAAGGGGATGCAAGAGGGTGGATTAAGGGGAGTTGAGAGAATGAGTTGAAGGAATGCAAGATGGTGGATTAAGGGGAGTTGAGAGAATGAGTTGAAGGAATGCAAGATGGTGGATTAAGGGGAGTTGATAGAATGAGTTGAAGCGATGTAAGAGGTTGGATTAAGGGGATGCAAGAGGGTGGATTAAGGGGAGCTGATAGAATGAGTTAAAGTGATGCAAGAGGGTGGATTAAGGAGAGTTGAGAGAATGACTTAAGGGTCCTTAAGAGGACGACTTAAGGGGATGCAAGAGGGTGGATTAAGAGGAGTTGATAAAATGAGTTGAAGGGATGTAAGAGGGTAGATTAAGGGGAGTTGATAAAATGAGTTGAAGGGATGTAAGAGGGTGGATTAAGGGATGCAAGAGGGGTGAATTAAGGGAGATGATAAATGAGTTAAAGCGAGTAGAGAGTGATTGCGATGCAAGAGGGTAGATTAAGGGGAGCCGATAGAATGAGTTGAAGGATGTAAGAGGGTGGATTAAGGAGTTGATAAAATGAATTAAAGGATGCAAGAGGGTGGATTAAGGGGAGTTGAGAGAATGAGTTGAATGGATGTAAGAGGGTGGATTAAGGGGAGTTGATAGAATGAGTTGAAGGGATGTAAGAGGGTGGATTAAGGGGAGTTGAGAGAATGAATTTAAACCCCAAGGGGTGTTGAGAGAGTGACTTAAGGGGATGCAAGTGGATGGATTAAGGGTAGATATATGAGGATATTGATTGAGGGGTCCTAAGAGGATGAATTAAGAGGTGTTGAGAGAGTGACTTAAGTGGATGCAAGTGGACAAATTAAGGGTAGATATATGAGGGTATGGATTACGGGGTCCTAAGAGGATGGGTTAATGGTAGTTGATAGAATGACTTAAGGGGCTGCAAAAGGATGGATTAATGGTACATAAGAGGATGACTTAAGGGGTTTTAAGAGAATGGCTTAAGGGGATATGAAATCAATTATAAAGTATCAATTAAATGTATCTAGAACTATATATAGTTACCTGTCTCTAGATTCAAATTCCATTGTAATAGATGTGCATCTCCTCTCTTTTTTGTAAAGCATCTAATTTTGGGAGACCTGAAACAAAAAATGATATAAAACTTTAATTAGGAAATGATTAAAGACAAATATATATATATATATCAATTAAATATATATACAACTAGATATACTTACTAATATTTATTTACTCTATTATACCATTTGCATCCTCTCTTTTTTGTAATGCATCTATGATTGTCTCATGATCATCCATTGAAATTGTCCATAAAACTTTATTAGCAGGCCTCCCTTGATATCTAACTAGTTTTATATTGGTTGCCAAAATCAAATGTGAATAATGCATAATCTTCTTGTGTCTTTCATAATCTTCAAATGCAGGCAAGCCATTCTTTCTCATCAAATATTTTCGAAGCCAAGTGCCAACAACAACCACTGAACCAGTTGGATACTCAAAGTTGTCATCATCCACTCTAGTATGTACCAACTTATGTTTTCTTTCAACACATCTAGCCAACCAGTACTCTGTCTGCTCTTCATTCCCTTGAGGTGCAACAACAGCATAAACATGTCCTACAAAAATAAATACAAAATTCAATAAAAAGTGACTTATATTTAACTCATATAAACATGCATACATACAAAATTCAACTCAATAAATAATGTACCTTCTTGTACAAGATCTGAAACATGATCATAATCATCAGATGCGAACACTTGATTATCTTCAATTGTCATTTCATGTTGAACATGTGTCGATGTAGGCGTTAAAGCTCGTTGTTGCCATTGTTCGACCCATTCCATATTTTCACATGCCTGTCAATCACCTACAATACAAAATTGACAATAGCATGCCAACTCCCTTGTCCATATTGTCCATGTGTTTGCATTCGAACTCTTAAATGAATGCCATTTTGCACTTCCATTAATTGTTTCACAATCCTGTTGAGAAAAAATATCATTTTCTTTAACTAACCAAAAGAAGCGTCGAATTATTGATTTCTCACTTGTTCTTGTAGATAATTTGGTATTGCACCAATCTACAATTGCACGTGCATTTCTAAATTTTGCAGCATCCTCAAATTTTAGTTGCTCTCTAGCAAGAGCTCTTTTTACACATGCACCTGCTCCATTGTGTTCTCCCTTACCATGACCAGCTTCAAAAAAACTCCATATGTGTTGGATATTATTTTCCTTATGAACTCTACATAGCCAATAAAACATTCTAGCATTTTTGAATTGACCCGTGCAATTATCTGACCATATGAGATGTTCTAGCATTTGAATTCCTCTCTCTTTTAAATTTTTATTAAATATATCAAAACAATATTGTACAAAATCAGATGAATGTAATCGATTATCACTTACATAAAAATGGTACTCTTTCAAAAAAATTCTATTATCTTCTCTTCTATCATCTGCATGTCTATAAACGATATGAACAAATATAGCTACTTGCATTGGATTATAATACTATGATTGAATTTCTTCTTGTGGAGCAAGAGTATAATTTTCAGCAAAATCAATAATTGACAATATAGTTCCAATTGGAAATGTGTTTTTACATAAACGAAATTGATTATCAAGCCAATGAGCATTCTAAGAGTGTTGAACATATTTAGGTACAAACTTATCTTTAAATTCAGTAATAAAAGCATGCACACTAACTTTTTCCACAATTAGCTCAACACATTTTCCAATTTTACCATCTTTTAAAGAATACTCAATATTTTTAAATTTTTTTACATCCACTAATTGTTTTCCAAATTCATCTAAACTACTTTCATGCATACATTCTCCTAATAATGAAAAGTTACCACATCGATCACATTCTCCAGAAATGCATCCTTTTAAAAAAAATGAGTTTCCATTTAAAGAGGGATTACAAAACAAACCTGCTATAAAATCTTTGATTCTTTTAGGTGGCATAGTAATACCACAAATGTCATGCATAATTTGGTTAGCATGCAAAGTGCATCGTATATATCGAAATATATCATAATAATAATGAAATTGTACACGAGTCTT
>VDFB02353493.1:361170853-361225405 GCA_007258455.2 Sequoia sempervirens | reverse complement strand
CTAATTTTGGGAGACCTGAAACAAAAAATGATATAAAACTTTAATTAGGTAATGATTAAAGACAAATATATATATATATATATCAATTAAATATATATACAACTAGATATACTTACCAATATTTATTTACTCTATTGTACCATCTGCATCCTCTCTTTTTTGTAATGCATCTATGATTGTCTCATGATCATCCATTGAAATTGTCCATAAAACTTTATTAGCAGGCCTCCCTTGATATCTAACTAGTTTTATAGTGGTTGCCAAAATCAAATGTGAATAATGTGATGGTTTGATAGATGCCGATTTGATCGTAGGTAGTTTTTGTGATCATCGTTAATCAAGTGATGCCCATCATCAGGATGAAAGAGAGTTGTGAGAATCACAGGAGTGTGATTCTCACAACTCTCTTTCATCCTGATGATGAATCACGGAGTGTGATTCAAAACGTTGATGCAAAAAAACAACACACAGTCAAATCCAGAAAAATCTGTATCATTATTATGGACTGTGGAAATTTAATGTCTTTGAATACATAATCTTCTTGTGTCTTTCATAATCTTCAAATGCAGGCAAGCCATTCTTTCTCATCAAATATTTTTGAAGCCAGGTGCCAACAACAACCACTGAACTAGTTGGATACTCAAAGTTGTCATCATCCACTCTAGTATGTACCAACTTATGTTTTCTCTCAACACATCTAGCCAACTAGTACTCTGTCTGCTCTTCATTCCCTTGAGGTGCAACAACAACATACACATGTCCTGCAAAAATAAATACAAAATTCAATAAAAAGTGACTTATATTTAACTCATATAAACATGCATACATACAAAATTCAACTCAATAAATAACGTACCTTCTTGTAAAAGATCTAAAACACAATCATAATCATCTGATGCGAACACTTGATTATATTCAATTGTCATTTCATGTTGAACATGTGTCGATGTAGGCGTTAAAGCTCTTTGTTGCCATTGTTCAACCCATTCCATATTTTCACATGCCTGCCAATCACCTACAATACAAAATTGACAATAGCATGCCAACTCCCTTGTCCATATTGTCCATGTGTTTGAATTCAAACTCTTAAATGAATGCCATTTTGCACTTCCATTAATTGTTTCACAATCCTGTCGAGAAAAAATATCATTTTCTTCAACTAACCAAAAGAAGCGTCAAATTATTGATTTCTCACTTGTTCTTGTAGATAATTTGGTAATGCACCAATCTACAATTGCACATGCATTTCTAAATTTTGCAGCATCCTCAAATTTTAGTTGCTCTCTAGCAAGAGCTCTTTTCACACATGCACCTGCTCCATCGTGTTCTCCCTTACCATGACCAGCTTCAAAAAAACTCCATATGTGTTGGATATTATTTTCCTTATGAACTCTACATAGCCAATAAAACATTCTAGCATTTTTGAATTGACCCGTGCAATTATCTGACCATATGAGATGTTCTAGCATTTGAATTCCTCTCTCTTTTAAATTTTTATAAAATATATCAAAACAATATTGTACAAACTCAGATGAATGTACAAACTCAGATGAATGTAATCACTTACATAAAAATGGTACTCTCTCAAAAATTTTCTATTATCTTCTGTACTATCTTCAGCATGTCTATAAACAATGTGAACAAATATAGCTACTTGCACTGAATTATAATATTGTGATTGAATTTCTTCTTTTGGAGCAAGAGTATAATTTTCAGCAAAATCAACAATTGACATTATAGTTCCAATTGGAAATGTGTTTTTACATAAACGAAATTGATTATCAAGCCAATGAGCATTCTGTGAGTGTTGAACATATTTAGGTAGAAACTTATCTTTAAATTCAATAATAAAAGCATGCACACTAACTTTTTCCACAATTAGCTCAACAAGTTTTCCAATTTTACCATCTTTTAAAGAATACTCAATATTTTTATATTTTTTTACATCCACTAATTGTTTTCCAAATTCATTTAAACTACTTTCATGCATACATTCTCCTAATAATGAAAAGTTACCACATCTATCACATTCTCCAGAAATGCATCCTTTTAAAAAAAATGAGTTTCCATTTAAAGAGGGATTACAAAACAAACCTGCTATAAAATCTTTGATTCTTTCAGGTGGCATATTAATACCACAAATGTCCTGCATAATTTGGTTAGCATGCAAAGTGCATTGTATATATCGAAATATATCATAATAATAATGAAATTGTACATGAGTCTTACAAAAACAAGAGATTCATTGCTTATTAATTCTAACATACCAAGGTTTACACTTTTCAAATGATGTTTGACTTATGCTAATATTCAATGGTAAGATTGAAGCATCTAATTTTTTTTTATATAATTCAGTTTGAGTCATATTTAAGAGATGCTTTGGATGAGATTCACAAATTTTGAAACCCACCCTTAATTTTAAGACATCTCTAATGTTAGGTGATACTCTTGTATTATCATACCAAAATTTTTTGATTAAAGATTTAATTTCATTAGTTAATTTCATGTCTAATCTTGGGAGTCTACCACTAAAACTCCAACATTAATTAATAGGATCCTTTTCAATACTTTATCTTCTTTTAGCAGCTCTTATCGAAGTTCTAGGATTTAAGTTTATACATTTACTAATCTTAACATTCTTTTATTTGAAGTTGTTTTATCAACTAGAGCAGTTGTTATTGCACAGCGAGCCACATTCTTATCTTTTGATCAACTTTTCTTACCAATAACATCAATAGCATTAGCAACACTAGATATGACTTGTTCTACTGAATCATCTTTCTTTTTTGGTTTTACAAAAACACCTAATTTTTTCATCACTTTTCTCATTTTAAACATTCTCATCAATTGCACCATGAGTTGACATTGGAATCCTAATTTCTTTCTATAAAAAAACATTTTATATATTTTATTTCCATAATTTCTAATTTGTCTTGAAGAAACTTTACCACGAAGGTTATCTAGCACATTTGTTTCAATTGTTAAAAAAATATTTTCACCTTCATCCATAGATGGAGTTTCATTTTCATTCACACAAGGGGTTTCATTTTCATTTTCAAATGTAAAAGGGATTTCATTCTCATTTTCATCAATATTAGGGATTTCATTCTCATTTACATTCTCATAAGATATAATTTCATCATTTTCTTGTTTCTGCATTGTTTCAACCCTAGTATTATTGATCTCATCAATTGTGTATCCAGCTTCTTCTAAACAAGCAATATCAATATTATAAAAACTTGGGTTTGAACACATACCTGGATAGATTGTTTGAATAGGTGCATTTTCCATATCATTGGGAGGTGGATTTGAAGACACACCTGAAGTTGTTTGCATATCATTCAAAGTTGAAGTTGAAGGCACAGTTGGGTTTGTCTCCATAATTGCATTTTCTTCCATATTCACCATCTTCACATTTGCATCATCTACATTCATTTCATCATTCAAGGCTTCCTCTTCAACATTCTTGGAACTAGATGCTTCCAAATCTTTCATTTGATGAATCCTTTCTCTCCTTTCCCTTTGTCTTTCTGCCTCCTTATCTTTATTTGCTTGAATTTCTTCGGGTGTCATTACCTTTCTACATCTTTTTCTTTGTCTTTTCTTATCACCCATGGTTACCAAACCCTCTTTGATGAAAAAAACAATAATTCAAGAAACCTATTTTAAAATTGCCACCTCCTTCAAATATTCAAATAAAACTATGTACTATGAAGATCATTTTTTCTATAAACTCTGAAGTACAAAATCATCATGACTACATCCAAAAATTCACTTTTTCCAAATCTTCTTGTAAAAAGTTCTTGCACTTGATTCCACTTTAGAAAATTTTAACTTGCACTTTTTCTCTTCCAACAATTTGAATAGAATATGCCCTGCACAAGACAAATTTGCAATAAAAAACATAGAAAATGACACTTTCGGACCGTACTACAGAAAAAGAATGTTGCAGGAAAATCGTGTTTTACCAGTATTTTTCAAATTAGGAAAAACGTCTATTATAGAAATGCATACGCGTTATGAAACACATATGTGTTATGTTCAAAAAATGCATACATGTTTCATAACGTGTACGCGTTATGGTCTACCAACGGCCAAAACGTAACGCGTATGGGATATGAAACATGTACGCGTTTCATTTAAATAACGCGTACGTGTTTCTATAATGCATACACGTTATTTAAAAGTTGATCTCCCATACCAAATCCAACACTGGTTTTAGGCTTGGTAAAGGCTTGGCAATCTGAGCCTTAGCTTTTGACCTACAACTAAAAAACTACTTTTGACCTGCAACTAAAAAACTAAGGCAGATTGAAGAAGAATGTCCAACTTTGACAACATAGATGGACTTTTTTCCTGAATGAATCTATAAAATTAAAACCCATTAGAGAACACAATGTCTACTTTATAAATATATAATTTTTGTTAAAATTGTATTACGTTTGCTATTTTTTAATTAATTTCTAAGCAAACTAGGCCTTAAACTTGAAATATCAGGTTTTTTTGGTTTTTTAATAACTTTGTATTGGTTGAGTTTCTTGTAAAAAAAATTATATGGACCAAACTTCAGACAATTCTCTACACAATGAAAAAAAAAAGAGTCAAAAAATGTTTTGTTTAGGTCCAATTATGTTGTCCGTACACGTTGATTTGAAAAAAAACATCAATTAAGGCCAATAAAAAATTAATTAAAAAAAAATATTCAACCAAAAATTACAAAAAAAATCCAGCCCAAACTTCATGTTATTAGCTCTCTTTTCCTAAAAGGAATTAGCAAAATAATTTTATTTGGGTCAAAAAGTGTTGTCCGTACACTTGCTTGGTATGGTAAAAAAAATAGGGACTTTTAAAAAGTGGTTTTTATAGATCCTTATCAAAATTTCATTTTTATAAACTGGGTATTTTAATAATTTACATATTTGGAAACTATATTCAAAATTCTAAATTTCATATTAATGATTTTTTTAAGATTCATTGTGGTAGTGCCTCAAATTTTCAGTCCAAGTGTGACAAATTCTAAAAAACAGCAAAAACATTTCCACTTTTTGAGTTTTTTGTGTACCCAACTTCTTGCATTAGCCCAGCTGGTAGCATCTTTGACCACAAAGGAAAAGCCTGAGTTTACAAGATTCTTTTCATAAAGACAAGTTAATTTTGTATGGTCATATGTTGATATGCCTGGATTGAATCCTAAGCTTGTTTTACATCACTTTCCATTGTTACCAAATGCTAAGGCATATAAATAAAAGCTACGAAAAATGCATTTGTAGATTGCACTTCTGGTCAAGGTAGAACTAAAGAAACTCTTGGATGTTGGATTCATATGCTCTATTAACTATGTAAATTGGATGTCAATTCTTGTTCCTGTGATGAAACCAAATGGGTAAATCAAAGTATGCACAAATTTCAGAGATCTTAACAAGGCTTTCCTTAAAGATGATTTCCCCCTACCAAATATTGACATCATAGTAGACCTTATTGCTGGATATGAAATGCTATCACTAATGGATGGATTCTCAGGATATAATCAGATGAGAATTGCTTGTCAAGATCAATTGAATGCATCCTTCAGATGCACTTGGGGAACTTTTTGTTGGAATGTTATGCCATTTGGACTTAAAAATGTTGCCAGAGCTACATATTATAGAGTCATGACCACTATTTTTCATGATTATATGCATTTACTTATGGAGGATTATGTCGATGATCTCTCAAAATCTCTAGAAAGAAGCATTCACTTAGTAGGATTGGAAAATATTTTCACATGACTTGAAAATTATAAACTTAGGTTAACTCCAAAGAAATGTGTTTTTGGGGTCCAATCAGGCAAGCTCTTAGGCATATATTGTCTCCCACAGAGGAATAGAAGTTGATCCCGCAAAATTCAAAGCTATCTTGGAAATTCCATCACCAACCAACATTAATCAGTTAAGGACTTCACAAGGAAGACTGCAATCAATCCATAGGTTCATTTCTCAACTAGTAGACAAGATTCACCCATTTCAACATCTATTATGAAAAGGAATTTCCTTCAATTGGATAGAGAAATGCTAAGAAGCACTTGATTGGATCAAGAATTATCTACTGACTCCACTAGTTCTTATTCCTTTGATTAATGGAAGACATTTGAAATTGTATGTGACAACAACTACATCGACACTAGGGGCATTGTTAGTAAAGAATGACAATGATGGTAAGGAATGAGCAATCTACTACATCAGTCACACCTTGGTCGGATATGAGTTAAACTATAGCCCTATTGAATGAGCATGTCTAGAAGTTGTATTTGTAGCCCAAAAATTGAGACATTACATGCTGAATCACAAACAAAATTGATTGCTAAAATTGATCCTCTAAAATATCTTCTTAGAAAAGTAGCTCTGATAGGAAGACTAGCTAAGTGGGTTATGATCTTAAGTGAGTATGACATTGAGAATGTTAACTGAAAAGAAATAAAAGGAGAAGTGATAGCTAATCAACTCACAGATACACAAGTAAAGGTAGATCATCCTCTAATATCTGACTTCTTGGATGAATCTATCTTTGTCATAGACACACCAACAACATGGAAACTATACTTTGATGGATCCTACACTAGTCATGGTTCAAGAGCTGACATTTTGTTCATCACACCTCAAGGGGATTCCATTCCTCAGGTATTTTGAATAGCATTTTTCGTGCACTAATAACATAGCTAAGTATGAGACATTATTGGCAAGTCTTCGAATGGCAATAAAATGGAAAATAAAGGATCTTCAAGTCTATAGCAATTCCTAGTTAGTGATCAAGTAAGTCATTGATGATTATGACACCAAGGATGAGAATTTGATGCCCTATAAGCGCATGGTTAATAGTTTCAGACTATACTTTGATGCCATTACCTTTGAGCATATATTGAGAATCCACAACAAAGTAGCTAACATAATGACAACAATTGGATCTCTCTTGGACATTCCCAACAATGCATCACAATATGAGTTCTTGGTAGAACAACTATTGATCCCTACATTTGATTTCCCTGAAATTGAAGTTGTATGTGAACTTGTTGGTCTTGAATCTCCCTAGTACAAAGACATTTATAGTTATTTGCATGACTAGACTCCCTCCCAACTTGTCCTCCAACCAACGCATATCCTTTATTCAACAAGCCTCTAAATATCCAATTATCAGAGATACCCTTTACTGACGTGGCCTAGATAGTACCCTTCTTCAATGTCTCAACTCAAATGAAACAAAATTGGCCTTGCAAGAGGTTTATCATGGTATATGCAGAGCTCACTTTGCTAGTCCTACCCTAGCTAAAAAGCTCATGAGGATGGGATATTATTGGCCTACAATGGAACATGATTCCTATCACTTTGTGAAGAATTGTCACTAGTGTTAGATTCATGGAGATCTTATACATGTGGCAGCATAAGAATTGCACCCACTCACATCACCATGGCCATTCTCTCAATGGGGACTCAACCTCGTAGGAAAGATCCATCCCACCTTTACAAATGGACATAATTGTATCCTTGTTGCTACTGAATACTTTACCAAGTGGATCGAAGCCATCCTGATGACCTACATTACTAGAAAGTAGATAGCCAAATTCATCCTAAATTACATTATATGCCGCTTTGGTATCCCACAGTCCATCACTAAAGATAATGGTTTCCCTTTTAAAAATGAAGATGTCCGTGAAATTTGTGAAAAATTTCATATCCAACATCACTTTGCTACCCCATATTACCCCTAGGGTAATGGCTAAGTTGAGGTATCTAATAAGACTATTCTTAAAATCTTAAAGAAGACTATTAATGACATTGGCCGTGACTGGCACCTCCAACTCAATCCTACTCTATGGGCCTACCATACCAGTGTTTACACCCCTACAAGAGTCACTCCATATTCCCTTTTCTTTGGATCTAAAGCAATACTTCCTATTGAGGTCGAGTTACCATCCCTAAGAGTATCTATGCAAGGGTTGATTGATCAAGAAGAATATCATCTATCCCATCTACATGTGCTAGAGTTACTGGATGAAAAGAGACAATGCTTTGACACATTTTCAAGCATATCAAATTTTCCTTTGATGTAGCTACAATAAGAAGGTCCAACCTCAAAGCTTTGACATTAGTGATCTAGTCCTGAAAGAAAATACAAAGAATTAGATAGATCGAGAAAAACCTAGAAAGTTTGAACCTAATTGGTTGGGCCCTTATACATTAGAACAACATATGGATCTAGTGCTTATCATATCCCTACTCTTGAAGGTGAACCATTGCTTGAGCCCATCAACATGTACCTTTGCAAGTACTACACTTAATTCCTAGAGTATCCCCTTTAAAAAGTGAAAATATAAAAAAATCAAAAAATAAAAAAAACAGTCACCCTGATGAAAACCTGGCAAACAAGTGTCTTGGTGACAACAAATTTTTTTAAAAGATGAAAAAAATCATATAAAAATAGTAAAGAGAAATAATTTAACCGAAAGTGAAAACCACTTTAGTGGCCCTTTGGATAAGTACTGTGGTGAAAACTTGGCAAACATGTGCCATGTGTAGTCAATCTACGCTCCTCTGTCTAGTATCACTCTACCTAATCTTCCATCCCTTGCTCATCCATTTTTCCATCTCATCCATAATAAAACTTTGTCATCCTTTCCATGGCCTAAGAACCACTAACATTTAGTATCCTTTTCCTTCATGATCATCCTTTGCATTCATCCTTTGATTCTCCTTGCACATACTAAGTTGGTCCTACACCTAACTGGGGGCAATTCCTTGACTTATGTCTTCATGGGATCTGATGCATGGCACCAAGCTTCTTAAAAAATTGAAAATACAAAAACAAAAAATCATAAAACCATCGAAAAATAATAAAAAAAATCATAAAACCATCGAATATCCAAAAAAAAATAATAAAACATCAAAATCCAAAAAAAATCAACAAACGTCACAAAAAAAATAGAGTTTGAGTTAGAGTCCAAGTCTAAGTCAATCTTTGTTAAGAGTGGTCAAACTACATTGTCTCTATGCATTTTCTACATGGGAAAGGCTCATTTCCAATGGGCCCCCGAGACATTAGGTCAGTCTCTTTTAGGTTTTCCCAAATAAAATCGTGACTCAGTCTTTTGTCAAATAAAACAAAGTCAAGTCATGTCGAACTATGAGGTCTCTACATGTATAATGTAGGCAAGGCCATCAATCGATGAGCCCTTGATGCCCTAGGTTAGTCCTTTAGGGTTTGTCAAGTCTGGTTCAGTTCCTTATCCATAAGCAATCATCATTCAAACCAAATCATGAATTAACAGATAAACATATCCAACAAATCTTCAATCAATCTTCAATTACATTGGAATGGGGCATTATGTCATATGTCTCATTTAGTCTTATTACTTGTCTTTTATCAGGATGTGCCATTCCTGAGATTAGACATTGTCTTTGGTCAATCTTGTCATTCACATTAAGTAGGATCTGTCTTTCTTGCAGCTAGGTGCTTTATCAAAATGGCCAATTAGTCAACTTTATAATATGTGTTCCTTTCCTTAAACATGATATGTCTTTCCTAAAATTAGGAATCATCACATAGATTAATTATATCGATGGATCTTTATCAAATAAATTCAAGCTTGTCACTTGGTCATTCAATCTTGTCATCTTGGTCAATCAAGTTACCTTACTCAGGATGCATATTTCCTAAAACCAAGTGCAATCAATCAAATCAGTTAATCAACCTTTGTCAACTTATCAATCACCTTTAGTCAAACAACCAATCAATTGGTCATTTTGGTCATCTTGGTCAACCTAATCAATTATATCAATCAATCTTATCAATACTTTTGGAAGACACTTTGTTGGTCTAAGTTTTTCTTATCTTTTTGATCAGTTTTGGTCATGTTACTAGCTACCTCGAGGATGTCCAAAAGGATTTAGAGGGACGATGATGGATCATGATCTCTTTTCTTTGATTGTTGTCCGTGGTTTGTCTTGGCAAAAAGACTGGGACAATTAGGTCCTTAGTATGAACCAGGGAATTCCTTGTCTTTTGGCTTTGTCTTTTGATTGCTTGACTCTCACAAATGGTAACCTTGCGAATCTTGGTTTATGTGATACCATGGTGTTTATGCTCCATTTGTGACAATTTTGATGCCCGATGATGACAAATATAAAAGCATGAAAGTCCATCTTTTGTCATTTCCCATCTAACATTCCATCTTCCTTGCCTTTTTCCATGCTAACATCCATCTCTTCCGTGCTAACATTTCTTCCATCTGCATCTTGACAGAGTCCTATGAAACACAAAAATATCCTCCATACAAGATCATGTTAGGATACATTAATATAGTAAGCATCACCATCATAGGACATCATCATATTAAGCCTCCTATATTTGCATGAGACATTCCATTTTACATTGCATCACATTAATAACATTAAGAAATATCATAGAAACATATCACTTCATCGAAAATGGATGGGAGCGGGAATGGGAGCGTGCCCCTGTGTGTGACTGTTTGACCTAGTGCAAGAGTGGATTTTGCGTTTGCTACCATTGTCTTACACGTTGCTCTGGTTGGGTCACACGGTAGGGTTGGTGATTTGGCTAACAACCAGCTGAATATAGTTTCGACTAAGGGGGTTTAAATTTCTATTGGATGCGGTCTGTAGGAGATTGGAAAGGCCATTGGAGGTGGTTAGGGCAGCGATGGCCCTATGTCTACGGTGTTTGGAAAAAGGAAGGTTATGGGTGTCAGCTCTATGGCCAAAGCTAAGAAGTTTGTAGGTCCCAAACATGGGTCTTTTGATGGATTTATCCCAGTCAGGAATGCCATTTTAGTGAAGCTGAAAGATGAAACCGTAGAAGAAATTTAGGAGGTTGTTGCTGGCCTTTCCCTTTGTGGGGTGATCTTCTGATTCAAAGGTTTTTGGCCTAACCTTCCTCAACTACATTCCTGTATCACCAGTGAATGGGAGCATTTAATTTCAGGTAAAGTTCATATTTATCCCTTGGCTAAGGGATTTTTTGCAACTAAATTTGACAATTCTCAAGACAAAAATATTATTTTGTGTGAATTTTTTTAGTTGGGAAGATAAATTTTTGTTGATGATCAAACCTTGGCACTTTGATTTCAACCCTATTTTTGAAACTTTTAACAAATTCCTGATTTGGTTTGGATTTCCTAATCTCCCCCTTCACTTTTGGCATGAATCTCTTTTGGAGGAAGTGGGTGATGCCCTTGGTTATTTTTTGACGGTGGATGAAGAATCTTCTAACATTCTTCATTCCACCTATGCTCGCATATTGGTTGAAATAAAAGTTTCAAAAGGGCTACCTGCTGAGGTCCTACTTAAATTTTCAAAAGGCTTTTGGGTCCAATCTTTGGATTATGAAGGGATTCCCTTTCAGTGTAGATGATGATTCAATACTGGACATGCTGCTACACATTGCGGATTTAAGAAAAAAGCAAAGACAACTACTTGGTGGAAAGGTGCTTCTCAACAACATTATACAGTTGAGAAGAAAGCTGATTTGAATAAGAGTTTTTCAGAGGTGGTTGCTTCTAATTCATTGGGTCTTGGGATTCCCCCTCTAGTCATTTCAAATGGTAGGGTCACTAGGGCTACTCCTATTGAGTCAAAGACTGCCATTTGAGGTGAAAGTGCATCGGCTTCCCTTTCTGGTGGCTCTTCAAAAAAGTCTTTTTCTGTGCATAGGAATCAAGATGAAACTCCAAATAATTTGGCTGTTGGCTTTCATCTTCAGATGAAAGTAGCAAGCTGGTTTGGCATGCTACGGTGGCACAAGTGGAAGAAGGTTGGATCATAGTTAAAGGAAGAAAAGATAAATCCTCTAAGCCTTCTTTCGACATGATTCTCCGCTCCCACAAGAAAAGTGTAAAATGTAAATCTTGAATGGTCTTGTTTTGGGGATGGTCTTTTTTGCTGGTTGTTTGCTGTCTTTTCTGTAGCCTTGCTCTTTTGTTAAAGGGTTTCGGGTCCCTTCAAAATCTATTTTTTCCTTTATTAAAAACATTAAGACATATCATATTATACATCACATTTTGCATTTACATTAAACATTTTCAATCATCACATGCATAACCTGTAGGAATCCTATTGCATCAACATTAATTATATTTACATATCACATTGAATTATAAAATTAGGTCATCCATACTACATTTATAATCTATACATATCATAAAGGCATAAAACATCCATAACATACTCATAAATGCATAATCATTCAACATATTAAACCATCACATGATCATATAGAATGCATACATAGCATAAAAACATGAACACCCATAGCATAACATAATCATAAACATAAGGCATCATCACATAAGACTGTATATCATAAACCGCTACCAAAAATCGTATCATATATTGCTCAAAATCTGTCATAGGTACAATGTCAAGATGTGTCATATATATAAAAAAATGGAGCTTGTAGGCTCGATAATCAAAATACAGTGTCCATATACAAAATATCAAAAAATACACTAGCGTAAGCTTCCTGGCTCTCCTGATCTTGGTGCCTCCTTTTCCTCTTGTTGAGGTGCATACAGAGACCTGTGCTTTGAAGTAGATGGCCTGTCATAAGGAGTGGACCGTCTTGGGGCTAATGTCTCCCCGCTCCCTGATATACTATGGGAGTGCCTACTATGAGTCCTGTTGTGTGTCCTACACTGTGAACCACTCTCAATCTATGAGAATGTCGACTCTCTCCTCTTTGGTGGTACCACCCTCTCATAAATGTCTCTTTAATACTACATTGCCCTACTAGCCCTGGCATACTCCTGAGCAACATCAACTACAAACCCACTACATGTCACCATAAACTCTATCATCCTCTGATCAATCTATTGTTGGCTGATGACATATAGGTCCCTCTTTGTCTATAGAATGTCTCTCTTTGCCTTAAGGTTGTCTCTCTCTATTATAACTTTCCTCAACTCCCACTCAAGGGCCTATACTCAAGCCTATAGGGTAGCTATCCTTTGTTCTATGTTGTCCTCATCTACTCTGACCCTTCCTTCCTCTAGCCCCTACTCTTCACCCATCCCCATGATAATCCTCTCTCAGAGGACTCTCTCTACCTCTCCCATCTCTAGATCCTCTGCATGCTCCTCTTGTCTCTCCTTCGCATGCTCCTCAACCTCCACCATCTATACCTCTAGGTGTACCACCTCTAGATCTGACATCTCTACATGTTTCTCTCCCTCCTCCACTACCATCTTTGTTGCTACCCTCGCCTCTACCTAGTCCTCCTCCTCCTCCTCCTCCTCTCGGATTGGTGGTAAATGTCCCACCACCTGTCATCCTCCATCTCTCCTCCTCTTGCGATGATCTCCTCCCCAACCTCCCCAACCATCTCCTCCATCATCTCCTCATCCTCCATCTACTTGTCCTTCATCTCCCAGTCCTCTATCTCCTCATCCTCCACCCCTTTGTCACTTGTCTCCTCTCTAGCCTCTTAGGCCCTTGCCTCTGCACTCTACAGGTGTTGGCTTCTCTAGATTTGTATAAGGTGATGGCCTATGTATTTTCCACCATGCATCATACTCAGGAGTCTTCCTTGCATATGCATATCCCCCTCTCCACCCCCACTGAATCAAATATAGAGAATCAATCTCCTACTTGAGCGTGGTCACTAGTATCTATTGTCCCCATGGGTGCACCTCTCAGGATGATCGTGCAAACTCTATTGTGCCTATCAAGATACCCTATCTATCTCCAAACTTTCGTCTAACTTGTTCTAGAAAATAAATCTCAATAATGTCCTGAGACTGTATTGTGTGTCGAATTAGGTACCTGGGTTGTCAGCACCATGGAAAATGATCATCCTCTCCTACCCACAAATCACAATCTCTATAGGGTCTCCAAACAAAACTAACAAGTGTATCAATCCTGCACCTCTAGTAACCTATGTCCCCCACATGTGTCTGGGTGATCACTCCTTGATATATAAACAAATATGGAGCACTAGCTCCCAACTATCGTACCACTGGTGGTCAGAACAATGCTCTATGCTCCCACTCCCAAATCATCAACGATGTGACCCCACAACTTAGGCTTTGTCCCTGTTTGTAGGAAATGTCATGAAGCTAGAAATATAACATGCCCAATAGACATGGTCCTCATGCATATACCATCTCATCCTGGACCATCCTTGCTAGCATCTCTCCCCAACCCACTGGAAACCTATGTTGCCTAAGATCTGGAATCATAACCCCTGCAATCAATGTGCATAACACACAATCATATTGATCTTGTCTCTCTACCAAGGTCTCCCATCTGATCTCGTAACCCTGAATCCCAAGCTCTAAACTGTTGTCAAAGTCATAGTAATCATAAAGGGTCTGCATACCTTGAACATGATCATATCAAACCTGATCACCATGAATCAACAATCGTAGGACCCGGTACACATTCTCTAGGGTAACCATCACCTCCTTGATTAATAGATGGAAACTACAAGTGTCAGAGTTCCACTGCTCCCCCAACGCCATCAACATGCCCCTTTTTTCCTTGATAATAGACATATAGGCAACATAGAATAATTTGAGATATAACAACCCCTGCCTCTCAACATCATCCAATTGTTCTTGTAGTTGAAATATATTTGGTCACAAATCCTCCATGTAAATAGGGGGTAGTACAACCTGCAGTCATCACACAAGTCATCACATTAATCTAAAGTCTTCAGTTGACCTATTGAACCTAAATGAGCTTGTCATTTGATCCTAAACTAGGGCAAATTTTTCATTAGGAAATTTCATTTTTTTGTCAAATGCATTAGACAAATTCATAGTGGCTCACAAATGAAATTATGTTGCACGTCTAAGCTAATGCATCATCATGGTCAATTACAGTCCACCCCTCTTCAATTACATCACTTATTTGCACATGTGTTGCTATTTTTACACTTGCATCTTTCAAAATCATTTGGGTCGCACTATTTCAAATGTGTCATGAAAAACCACCCCTACCCTAGCCCTAAGCAATTACATCATGATGTGATGATTGGGGTGAACCTCATCGTCTGCATTGCTCACACATGCAATTGTGTTGCAATTTCCTACTATTTTTTTCCTAACTAAAAATGCATGCAAAAAAAAAAATTCACAAAGTTGGTTTGTAGTACTTACTAAGGTGGGTGCTACCTCAGGATGGTGGAACATGCGGATGCGGTATCCTCTGTGCAGTGTCAAATTTAATTATAGTTTGTAATTGGAGGAAAACAAAATTATATAAATTAGTGGTCAAATTTTGGTCAAAGGAGAGACATCAAATTCATTTATAACTCATGTTTTATACATGTACAGTTAAAAATCACTCCAGATTCTTCCCTCCCATATCTAATAAAAAATTTAGAGTTCAAATAATAAACACAACAAAATCCAAGTATACTAATTCTCTTTATTGTCCACCACTTAAAGGAAAGGGATAAATTCTACTAGGATGTGAAATTGTGATAAAATTATAAAAGATAATTTATTTAGCCCATTTTTAGCATGTTTAAATGAGCAATTGGGTAGATTTAAATGATAATTATTGTCAAAATTAAAGCCCCAACCAAATAGCTTACGCAAGTACAACACCAACAATCAAAATAAAGGAATAAGGAAATCTTTTCAAGGTCCACAATTGAACCTATTAAAAATAAATATTCATTTAAATTGAATGGGACAGATGTAACTTCATGGATAAGTCTCATAGAATAATATTTTAAGGTTCATGATATACTAGCAATCACAATGATGAAAAACAAGTGCAGGTACTTGGTTGGAAGGAACTTATTAGTTATTGTAGACATTGAAAAATGTCTTAGTTTGCGAGTATCATTTATCTTGGTCTTTGTCTTCGCATAATTAAGTAATTTTAACTATTTAATTAATATTCTTGATCACATTCCTCTATTAGTTAAATAATTTGTAATTATTTAATTAAATTCACTCCTTATCCTTTATTCTTCTATTATCAATTAAATAAAATTAATTGCATTGCTAACACCCCCTTTCTTCAATAATTAAATAAATCATTATTTATTTAATTATTCATCTTTTATCATTTGCTTATAGTCAAATGATAATAACTTTTATTATTTGTTCTTTTTCCCATTCCTCTATAATTAAATAATTGTCAAAATTATTTAATTATCTAATGACATTTTCATCATCCATTAAATAATTAACTTAAATTAATTATTGAATGTCTCATATCCATTTTCCCTATTTAATTAAATTGATTTCATAAATCATTTTAATTAAATGACCATTTCCTCCCTTTGTCTTTTCCTCAAATAAATAATTTGCAAAAAATATTTATGCTCCACTTGTCCAGAGATTCCTTCGATCATGAATCAATTAATTTCAATTTTTAATTATTCCTCCATTTTCTTCCTCCACTATCTCATTTTCGAATCTCAGCCATCGATTGACTCTGGGCCCTTTATAATCTTGACTGTCCATTTTGTAACCTCCACTCTTTTGTGTTGCATGTCTTCTTGCCCGTCGATCTTGGAATATTTCTAGAAGTTTGATCTTGGTCGTCCATTCAAATGGTTTTCTATAAAAGAGGCCTTCCTCCTCCATTTTCAATTTAACAATCACTTATCTTTGTCTTTCATGCTTAATATTTGTAGGTATTCACACATGTTTAACTCGATCTGAGGGCATATTTACAGAGGTAGATTTAGGAGAGACAAGAGAAATTATTCAACTTCAAATATGGGAATTTCTTTTACTTGAATGCTTTCATTTTCCTCATGCTTGTTTGTTTTCTCTTGTTTAGATTGGGTTATTAGCTTAGAAGTGTTGTGGTTGTCACTAGAATCTAGGCTGCTTGTTTTTTACCCATCTTATAGTTATTAGTGTAAATAGAGTCATTATTCAACTAGTTAGCTAATCACCTTTCTAGGATTAACCTATTCACACTTATAGCTTAAGTTTACTTAGTCTATTTGATACGTTTGTCTTACTTCATATGGTGAGACATATGTCCTCATTACTTGCGAAACATATTGCATGCACACTTTACACTTGCTCACACACTTGTCAAGTGAGATCATGATTGTTGCACTTAGTCAATTGTTGAGTCCTACCTTCCTACCTCATCTACCTATTGTACAAGACAACTAAGAGGGGGGATGATTCAGTTGTAGCAATTAAAACTTCCACTAGAGGTTAGATCAATTACCATTCACAAGTCCTTTACTCTGCTAATGTGATTAATCATTAAGTGTAAAAGAAAAAATTGAAAGAAGCAAAAGGCATACACACAGCACCAAATTTGAGTGGAAAACCCAATAAGGGAAAAAACACAGTGAGGATTAGCTCACAATATAAAGAATATCAAAACCGAATACAAAGGATCACTACCAAAACATGACTTATTGTTTAGAACAGGACTCACTGTCCAAGAAGGGTTAACCACCTGGAGGGCTCACTGCCAAAAAATTACAAATAAGATAGAAGATATTTGTTATAGAGAGAAAAAAATCTTAGTGCAATGGATATTTCCACCACACTTCGCTCACACACTTGCAAACATGCTTGAATGATAGAGTGCACCTTTAGCTCACTGCCTCTAGAATCTCAACATTTAGATTTCATATTGATCTACTCAAAATTTTATCAATGTAAGCATTTAGCTTAAAATCAGTATCCCTAGGATACCACAAGTCATAATATGGAGTTCCATTCAAATATTTGAATATTATCTTAACAACAATGACATGTGTTTCTTTGGGGTCTTCTTGAAATCTAGCCACAAGACAAAGCACATGCATGATATCTAGTCTAGTAGTAGTTAAATACAATAGTACTCAAATCTTAGATCTATACTTGCTTTGATCAACCTTAGGTGAATCATCATATTTTCTCAATTTACAACCAGTCACCATAGGAGTACATACCAGTTTGGAACCATTCATCCCAAACTTCTTCAACATATCTTTTAAATGTTTTGACTGCGAAATAAAAATCCCTTTTTTTGTTTAATTGATTTGTAGCCCAAGAAATAAATTCATCTCACCAAACATAGACATCTCAAATTCATTTTTCATTTCTTCAACAAATATTATGCACATTGTTTCATTTCCTCCAAAGAAAATTTCATCAACATATACAACTAATATCAAGATCTTGTCATTTTCAATTTTGAAATTCAAATTACTATTTGTTGTACGTTTATTGAAACCTTGTTGAATCAAATATCTATCCAATCTTGCATACCAAGCTCTAGGAGCTTGTTTTAATTCATATAAAGTCTTCTTCAATCTAAAAATCATATCCAATTATTTTGACAACTAAAATCCTTCTAGTTTTTCCATGTACAATTCTTCTTCCAATTCACCATTAAAAAATGCATACTTTACATCCATCTGATAAAATTTAAAATATTTATGAGCAAAAAATATTAAAAACATTCTGATAGCTTCCATCCTTGCCACTGGAGCAAAGGTCTCTTGAAAATCTATACCTTCTACTTGTAAGATTTACACACAATCCTTGCCTTATTCTAACCACTTCTCCATTCTCATTCAACTTTTGTTTGAATACCCATTTTGATCCAATTATGTTTTTATCTACCAATCTAGGGACCAATTCCCAAGTTTGATTCTTCTTAATTTTCATAAGTTCTTCCATAGCTTTCATCCAATTCTCATCTTTACATGCTTCACTCACTCTCTTAGGCTCAACTTCAGAAAGTAAACATAAATTTATTTCAGCAAAACTTCACTTCTTGTTAATACTCCTTTTCTCTTGTCTCCAATGATTTGATTTTCTGAATGATTCTTCTACACATATTTAGGTGTCTTTGGGGACACCACTAGAGCTTCTTCTTCTTCATTTTACTTTTATTTTTCTTCCACAACTTATTCTACTTCTATGCAATTAGGTTCATTAGATACATACCCATCAACTTCAATTGAATTATTCAATGCTTCATCTACCTTGACATTTGTGCTTTCTACAATATTTCTTAGCCTTTTATTGAAGAATTTGTAAACATTGCTTCTAGTAGAGTATCCAAGGAAGATACCCTCATCATATCTAGCATCAAACTTCCCTAAATTTTCATCATCCCTTCTGATATAACATTTTCTTCCAAATACTTTGAAATACTTGATAGTAGGAATTCTTCCACACCATAGCTCATAGGGGACCGTCTTAATACTATTAGCTTTTGCTTGAACTTGATTGAACACATAAACAACAGTGTGAATAGCTTCTCTTCAGTAAACTTCTGGTAGACCTGTCTCTGTAATAATTGATCTAGCAACTTCTTGAATCATTATGTACTTTCTTTCAAAAAATCCATTCCGTTGAGGAGTTATAGGAGAGGATAACTGTCCTTTTATTTCATGAACCTCACAAAACATGCTAAACTCATTGGAGGTGAATTCACCACCTCTGTCAAACCTCAAATATTTGATTCTCAAATTTTCTTCATTCTCAACTATAGCCTTAAATGCATTGAATCTATCTAATGTATCAGATTTATATCGAAGAAAAGTAACCCATGTATATCTAGAGTAATCATCAATCAAAAGCATAAAGTACTTGCCACCTTGTAGAATTCATACCCTTGTAGGACCACAAAGATCTATATGAATTAAATACAGTAGTCTAGTAGTATATTGTTCCTTCAACCTAAAGTAGTTTCTAGCTTTCTTTCCAAACTAACAATCCTTGCAAATAACATTAATAGGCTTTGTAATCCTCATTAAATCTCTCACAACTTGTATTGCACTGATTCTCACCATATTATCAAAATTCATGTGAAACATTCTCTGGTGCCATAACCAACTTCCATTAATCTGAGACATAAAAAATGTCCATCAACACCCTTAAGTTGATAAATATTTACTGCAAAAAACACTATTCTAGATCCTTTCCTGATTTCACATGTCTCATCCTCAAATACAAAATTATATCCTTTACCACACATCTGTCTGACACTCAAGAGATTATGCCTTAAACCCTTAACATAGTATATATCCTCAGTATTATGCTTGCCATCAAAACTTACTGAACCTATTCCAAAAATCTTAGAACTAGTATCATCCCCAAATTTAACTAAGCCTCCATATTTTTCAAGCTTAACAAACTTACTCTTATCACCAGTCATGTGATGTGAACAACCACTATCGAAAACCCAATAGTTCTTTTCTTATTTAGCATGAAGGGTAGAGTTTAAAGTATCTTCAACTTTCTTTGAAGCACTTTCCTTCCCCTGTCTTTTAGTATTAGTAGGAGTACATTCATCTTTTATAGCCGAGAACAAGCATTCATTATCATCAAAATATCCATAATCTAGCTCTTCATTAGAAATACTAACATCTTCATTCACATAATATGCTCTCTTAATCATCTTCCCTTTGTTTTCTTTGCTCAATCTATGTTTATTCTTCTTAGATCTTTTCGAACATCTTGAAGTATAATGACTAGTTCCTCCACAACTAAAGCATTTAAAAGGCAACTTACCTTCTTGCTTACTAGGGCCCTTTTCATTCTTCTTAAAAAGTTAGCTTCTACTTCATCTAAGTTCTCTTCATTCGGATCTTTAGCTCTTGTAGCCCTAAAAGCAGTTTATGCCTTTGATCCATTTCTCAAGCTAGGCTTTCTCATTTCATACGATGTTAGAGTACCCAACAATTTATCTTTAGTATATGTCTTATAATCTATAAATTCCTTGATAGCAAATACCTTTTCACTATATGCATTAGGGTAGTTCTGAGAATCTTCTTCACAATCCTGGATTCATCCACTGTAGCACAAAGTCCTTGCATTCCACCTACCAACTCATCCACTCTCTATACATAGGATTTAATATTCTTATCTTCTAACATATGTAGGATCTCAAATTATGCCTCCAAGTTCTGCAACTTTGCTTATTTGACCTTTTCATCTCTTTCATGAGTCTTTTCCAATTCATCCTAGACCTTTTTAGCAGTCTTCAGATTTGTAACTTTAATTAACATGGAATGCGAAAGATTATTCATCAGAATTAACTTTTCCTTGTTTGCTTCATGTGCCTTTATCTCATCTATTGTACTTAGACCATTAGAAAGAGAAGTATATGCAGTCTTATAAGCTTTCTCAACATCATATCCATAGTACTCCAAATATCCTTCCATCTTTATCTTCCAAAGGGCATAGTCAGTCCCATCGAACCTAGGACACTCAATAGTGATCTTTCTCACCATCTCAGACCTTAAGCGGTTAATCTCTTCTCCAAGGAACCAATCTCTGATACCAATTATTGAACAAGACAACTAAGAGGGGGAGGAGGTGAACTGGCTATAGCAATTAAAACTTACACTAGAGGTTAGATAAATTAATATTCAAAAATACTTTACTCTACTAATGTGAAAAAGAAAAAACTAAAAGAAGAAAAATCCATACACACAACAACACTAGATTTATGTGGAAAACCCAATAAGGGAAAAACCATGGTGAGGATTAGCTCACAATATAAATAATATCAAAACTGGATACAAAGGCTCACTGCCACAATAGGACTTACTGTCCAAGAAGGGTTAACCACCTGGAGGGATCAGTACCACAAAATTACAAAGAAGATAGAATAGATTTGTTACAATGATAAAACAATATCAATTCAATAGATATTTCCACCACACTTTGCTCACACACTTGCAAACATGATTGAATGATAGAGTGCACCTTCAATGCACTTCCTCCAGAACCTCAACATTTAGATTTTAGACTGATTTTATCAAACTTGCATCACACACACTATTTCACATCTATCTTGCATCTATCTTGCTTGCATTCATTCACTTACTTCTCTCAAAGATCTTGACTTATAATTATACCATCTTCAAACTTGAAACTCATCCAAAGTTAGTCACACACCATTTGCATTTACAAATTCAAATTAGGTCGACGCCAAAACATTCTATGGTGGAATTAGAATGAGGGAGACCCAAACACACATATAATGAGGGCCTAAATAAGTCCCAACATGCTTCAACACACTTTCATAAACTTCTGAAGTAGTGTTTAACACAAGTTTAGCCAATACCAGTGTAAAACACATTAATCAATTAAGCACACTCAACCTTAACACAATCAAATCTATTTAGATAACAAAATTAACTTAACATGTTAGTTTATTTCCAAAATTGCAAGTCCTAGAACCAAAAATCAGAGAAATCCAGAGTAACTACATTTCTCCCAAACCATAGCCAGATACACATAAAAGAAAGGTTCACAATTGCTGAACATAACACATAATGTGCAATGATCTAGAGACTCAAAATTTGGATATAGTAACTTCCAGCAACCCTAAAAAATACCTCTGATCCTTACTAGCATAGTAGCATGTTCCAGAGAAAAACTCAGAGCAAACACTGAATACTTGAAATCTTTCTTTATTACAATTTTCTCAATATGCTCGACATATGCAACCAATAACCAACATTCATGGCATTAATGACAACAAAAACCATTTGACTAGTTGACATCAATGACAACACCTACAACAACCAATTGACCAGTTGACATCAATGAAAACACCTTCATACTTGCAACACTACCTTTCCTATATATGCAAGGTTTCTCATTGTTTATTTACACTCTTCATTTGTATATTGATGGACATCCTATTGTGTTTATATTTTCACTTGTGGAAGGCTATCAATTTGAGCTCTTTCATCTTGGCATTCTCCAACATGGTATCAGAGCCATGGGAGCACTTTTCTTCCCACATCAAAGTGACTCCTGCACATAGCCATATCAATGGAGCATTGTAGATCCAAATGAACATAGCCATTGCATCCATAAGGATTGAGAAATGAAGAATTACCTTTTGTTTTGTCAATTTCAGTAGCATTGGAGTTTTGCAATTTTTTGGGCATTTGTGCCTATTATACAAAAATTGTAAAAAATGATTATTTTAGTAGAGGGCTAATCTACTCTCTATCCCTCTACCCATTTTCCTATTTTCCTATTTATTAGTTAAATTGTGTTTGTAGGATATCGATGGCCTAATTGGCATACTTGTTAGATTAATTTTCTTTATTTGTGGCCTATTTTTGACCTAGTGGTTATGGACATTGGTTGGACCCACAAAAGGATATAAAGTCATGGAAAATACTAACCTAGGAATTGGACATTCTAGCAGGCGACTAACATCTTCTTATGGTTATTCATTTACTTTGTCAAACTAGGGAACATATACTTGAGCGACACTATATGTGCACTAAGAACCAGTTTCAGCCAAGATTTACCAAAAATAAATGCTTGAAAGGAATTCTACCTATGCTGCAAGAATGTAATGTAAAGCCTTCATAACTTAAACTAAAACTTGAGCAAAATAGAAATCATGTCAGCTATTACTACAGGACAAACTATGAATTGGCCTTATGTTGCAGGAACAAACATAGGGATGGATTCCCGATGCTGCAGGAACAATATAAGACTGAGTTTGCACTGAAACTTTTAAAAATGAAATATAACTTCTAATTAATGGAAATAAACAAATAACTACAAATACTTACTAAGTGGGCCCTCTTAGCAAGCATCAACTAGCTTATACAAGTACTGAACTCAAAACTTCATCAGCTTTTATTCATAGTCTGGTAATTGCATGTATTGATTATTCTATCTATAAGAAAAACTAACAAAACACTACTCTTATTATAATATTGACTCTTACACACACTTTTTGTCATTTCCTCGTGCAGGAGGAACACTTATTTATATTTGAAAAAAAAATAACTACCTAACTTTAACAGAGAAAGACGTGGACATGAACACATCCAGAAATTGAGGAACGAATTTCTCATGAAGGCATAACTGTTCAACATGACTCAAAGAGAATTTAGCATTCCACTCTTTCTAGATTAATGATCATTCAAATTTCTTCCCAATGACCTAGTCAAGAAGTCTTCGCTGGAACAACTTCCTCAACACCATGTTGGAAGTGGACTTACTGCAGGGCTGAGATTGGCTATGCTTGACTCGTTCATGCTCCCTTCAACAACCTGCGATGTACAAGGAAACAAAAGTGAAAATAAAGCATGCATGGAAACAACATGATACATTCATTAATCACACATTAAATCTATTTTACTATGCAAAAACCACATGCATTATATTAGTCATTCGGGAAGTGAACAGGGTAATTAATGGAGATATTAAGCTGCAAGAATATAGGAATGTGTGGCTACAGGATTCTACCCAATTTTGAATAAAAAGTCTTTAATCAAAGAGTTCAAACAACCATAAGTAATAAAAGTAAGGGTATTAAAAATAAATTATAACATTCATATTATGAGCATATTTTAAGCTCATCATCTGCCCCCTACTTGCCTAATGATGGTCCTCTAGCATTAAGCTTTCTGGTTGTGTCTCTAAGATTAGTAGGTGCAGTATGGCCCTACATTGAAGTCACAAACTTGTAGTAGAAACCTCTGAAGTTCTACCATCTCTCGTATCTGCAGGTTTCTGTTTCCTTATTAACATTTGTAGCTCGATAGGGATACAATGGTTATATTAAAACTGGGGGATGAAATTTCAATGGTAGCCACAACTCAAAACTTTTCTGTAAACCAAGCTACATGTATTTCTCTATTCTTCCAAGGGCTGCTTTAAAATTCAAAGGGCTATGAGGCTCGGACCTCCTTAGACCAACAGTTAGCTTTTCCCATCTTGCCTCAATTTTGGAAGATGCAAGCTTCCAAAACAAATATGGTTGGCCTCTGAATTCATCATATACTTGCTTCCTGATATCAAATAGCTTCATTCTTACAGTCTGATCATTAAATCCTTACACAATATGAAGCCAAGTTCTCAAAATTGTATGGGGATCTTAACTTTCAGGTCACAGTGGTATTGGTTCATTTCTCTCAGCTTCTAATTGTCTCCCATAATTGGTTTCGTTGGTCGCCCACGACATGAGTGACCTCAAATGAATATCACCAATATAAAGAAGTGGATTCCACTCTATTTCAGAGGGAATTATTAAACCATGCAAATGAAATTCACATAAGGAATTTTTCAACCAATTAGGTGCTACTTGGTATGGAGCATAGAATTCCTGAGTTGTATGAATAACAAGATCCAAGTTTCTTGAAATTCTTATTAATTGAAACCAAAGAAATTGTTCTTTAAGACACATGGCATATACTCTTGGCAATGGCCTACATTCCATAATCTTGCCAGTGATCTGCATCATTTCATCCATTTTCTTTTTCATTTCCTGAATCTCTTGTTTTTGTTTCTCAAATTCTCTTTTTAATTTCTTCTTCTCTTCCTCCCAAAGGGCTTGTTGAACTTCAGTTTTGGCCAAATGGTGAAAACTCAAGGTTTGGAATGTGACAGGCCTCCATATAGTCCTATGATGCTCCAAATACTCAATCAAAAATGTTCTTTTGTAGACAACCAATTATTTATAGGTTCCAGGGGGTGATGGAGTCTCATTGGACATTGCAGATTGTCCAAGTTGTTCTTGTTGCAGGATGGTTTCCTATTGCTGCACAGGAAGAGATTGTGCTTCCTTTGAGATTTTCCTAACCACTTTGGCCAAATCATCAAGACTTGGCACCCCCCTTGCATTATTATCTGGTTGTGCTTTTCCATAGCAACTAGACTTTGTTCAACTTCCTCAAATACAATATGAGAATCATCATGACTAGATTTTTCTAATTCCTTAGAAATTACTATAATGTTAGGTTGAGGAGTGGAGGTCACTTTATGCTGCTTCCTTGTTGAAGCTCTTTTTGGAAATGTTGCAGAAGATACTTTTGTGGCCTTCCTCTTTCTATCCCACCTAGAGGATTCAGGCTCAGGAGAAGAGGGTGATGGTGAAACTTCAGTAGCAACATGCGTTGTTGTAGGAGAAACTGATACAAGGGAAGGTGTTGCAAGAGTAGAAGGTTTTCTCTTTTGAACATGAGGGTCAGATTCTAGGGTTTGTTCTGCCCCAGATGACTCTCTGACCTTTGTTTTCCCTTTTTCTTTCCTACTAGCAGACCTAGTTTGTACTCGGGTAGGGGGTTTTGGTGCAGAGGCTACAAGACTAGGTGTTGCAGGAGTAGATGATTCTTGCTCGGCTCCCCTACTTGTAGATTCTTCTCTTCTTTTCTTTTTCCTATGTTGAGTAGGGAGCACTCTAGGAGGATCTAGAAATTGTAGACCCTTATGGGCAACAAATTCTTGCCAAGAAAGGGGTGACACATCCCTTAGGGAATGCTCAATTATAAATTTAATAAGGGCATGATGGGCAATGGAATTGTTCCTACCCTATTGTGTATCATGGGCACTTTGTTGCAAAAGATTTAACATAAAATTTGGGACATTAATAGCTAAGTCATGCCTCATATGACTTAATAATTTAAAATGGTAAGAATGCAAAAAGGAAAACCATCCTTCACAGGTCAGATACCTGATTATGAAATTGGCATACTTCGGGTATGGAGGAGGCAGTGATAGCCGTTTGTACTCTTGCTTAGAAACCTCTAATGGCCCATCTGTTGGTATTGTAAATTCTACCCTGGCAGAGACAACATCCCTTCCTGAAGGAAATTTTTTTCCTACTGCTGGAAGCCCAGTTACTTCTGCAATCCTCTCCTCTGTAACAGTTACTATCAGGCCCCATACTATAGCTTCCCCTTCTGAAAGAGTTCTCAAGAACTCGCCTGCAGCTTCATCATCAAAAGAATCTATCCTTAGAAAATAGTTCAACCATCCACAATCACTGAATGCTTGAACCATTTGAGGATTGTGCATCAAAAGATCATGAGTTGCAGGCTCATGTATTACCAATTGACCACCCATATTTCCAAACTATTCCAGCTAAGATTCCTGAAATTTGAATTTCTTCTGAAAATTTGAAAAAAACTTCTTTTGAAAGACTTCTTTCTATCAAACTTATTTATGCCCTATCATCACTTTTTACTTTTCCAAGAATGACAAAAAATAATTGCATGAAATGATTATTAACAACTATTCAGATCAAATTGTTAATTATTTTTTAAGATGGAAACACGCAATTATTTTTGGAAAGTACAAGAAAATAATAAAAAAGAAGATCTTGGTAGTTGTGACAGTGGCATAATAAAAAGTACAACATGGATTTTCCCCGCCCCCTACTTAAAATGTGACATGTGTCCACACATGTGGGAAAGGATAGGTGAAGATCAAGCAATAATGACTAATAGATGCATTATAATTAATGAATAAATGAAATAAAGAAACAATGTGATAATAAAATATATCGTGTACCTTGTAATAAATGCATGTACATGCCAGAAAAGATCGCAGTTGTAGCATGAACTGATGGGCGAGAAGTTGAAATCATAAATGAGGGTGGTGCGGATGGATGGATGACATGGACAGGTGAGGTGGATGGGTGACATGGAAGAAAAGGAAATGAATGGTGGCGATGGATGACAAAGTAAGAAAAGGGCTTCCTTAAAAAGGAAACCTTTATTATGAGCATGCATTATAGAATTAAAGTGAAGCTGCAAGAGAAAGGCCAATGCCTTTGGTTGCAGGAAGATCAATGGTAGGATTCTGAATAAACTGTTGCATAAATTCTTCTTTAGAGGCTGGCTTATGATACAACCAAAGACGATGTCCATTAACCAGTAACTTGAATTGGACAGGGTCGATTGTGACTAATTGAACTGAACCATTATCAAATATAGTTTCTATTCCATAAGGACCAAGCCATCATGTGGTGAGATTACCTTAATTTTCTTTATACTTGGAGTCATAAAGCAGCACCCAATCGCTAATAGAGAATTGCTTAGTACGGATATGGTGGTCATGCCACTTTTTTCGTTGCTGCTGAATGGTTTATGTCTGCTGCAGGGCCACTTTCCTTATTTCATCCAATGCATTCAGCTGTAGGAGGTGTTCCTTTTGGGCTTCTGAAATATCAATGTTGAGCTGAAGAGCAGTCCTTAAGGTTTTATGCTCAAAATCTATTGGTAACATGGCAGTTTTTCCATAGAGTAACTCAAAAGGAGTGAACCCTGTAGTTGTTTTCCATGTTGCCCTATAGGCCTAGACTGCTTTAGGAAGGTGGCTGCTCCAATCCTTCTTGTGTAACTGTATTGTCTTAGTAAGGATTGCCTTAATTTCTCTGTCGGTAACTTTTTCCTGACCGTTGGCTTGAGGGTGATAGGGGCTAGACTTTCTATGCCTGATCTTGTAATCATTCATCAGTGCAGTGATTTAATTGGATGTAAACTGAGCTCTTTGATCAGTAACAAGTTCCCATGGGACTCCAAACTGAGTAAAAATCTGCTCATATAGGAACTTAGCAACCTTATTGTCATAGGCATGTGTCATTGCTTTTACTTCCACCCACTTGGTTACATAATCAGTACAAACCAAAATATATGATTTCCCATTGGATGGAGGATCAATAGGCCCACAAAAATCCATGCCCCACTTGTCAAAGGGACTGACTACCACTTGAGGATACAAGGGAATTTCATCAGACCTTGTTGGTCTTCCTATGCATTGACATCTGTCACATTTCCTTGTGTAGGCTGCTGCATCTTTATGTAGTGTGGGCCAATAGTATCCCATAGTCAGCACTTTCATAGATGTTCTTTTGGCTGCAAAGTGCCCATGCATGGCTCATCATGAAAGACATGCAAAATGTCATAGGTATCATCTTCCCTAATACATCTTCTCATTACTTGATCAAGTCCTGTGTAAAATAAACAATCTGCAATCCATGAAAAGTTAAAAATTTTCTCCACCAACAATTGCCTTTCCTTTGGTGAGAAGTGGGCCAGGATCTTGTTGGCTGCTAGATAATTTGCAATATCTGCATACCATGGAGTTTGAACAACAATAGAAAATAGATGTTCATCAGGAAATTTGTCATCAATTACCTCAGGGGTGGTAGGTGTAGTTGTTTGAAGTCTTGACTAGAAATCAGCCACCACATTAGCCCGACCTAGCTTATCAATAACTATGATGTCAAATTCCTACAACAATAGGAGCCATCTTGCTAATCTGCTAGATATGACAGGCTTATTCATGAGGTACCTTATTGTTGCATGATCTATATGGAAAAATATTTGGTAACCAATGACATAATGTCAAAATTTGTTCAGGGCATAGACAACTGCTATCAATTCTTTCTCTATGATAGTATAGTTTAATTTAGGTCCTTGAAGGTTTTTGTTAATGAAATATATGGAATGCTCTATGGAATTCTCTTTCTAGCCTAGAACGACCCCTATGCCTAAGTAAGTAAGTTCTTAAGCTGTAGGAAAGATTTGTCACAAGCCTCAGTCCAGTTAAATTCAAAATCCTTAGTCAATAAGGCATATAATGGACTGGCTATTTTGTTGAAATCTTTGATAAATCTTCTATAATATCTAGCATGTCCTAGGAAGCTTCTAACATCCTTTTGCTTCATAGGTGTTTGTAAATTGAGAATGACTTCTACTTTTGCAGGATCAACCTGAATTCCTGCCTGAGAGATATGATGGCCTAAAACAATTCCCTCTTGCATCATCATAAAGCACTTTTCACTATTCAAGGACAAATTATGCTCTTTACATCTTTTCAACACTTTCTTCAAATTTTCTAATGCTTATTTATAAGTAGCTTCATAAGTGGTGAAGTCATCCATGTAGATTTCCATAGAATCATGAGAAATATCAGCAAAAATACTGATCATTGCCCTTTGGAATGTTGTAGGTGAATTACATAGGAGAAAAGGTAAGACAGAAAAGGAAAAAGTGCCCCATGGACTGGTAAAAGTTGTTTTATCTTGATCCTCAGGGGCAATTCTAATTTGATTGTACCCACTATAACCATCCAGAAAGGAGAAATACTTTTTACCAAACAATGTGTCCAACACTTGGTCAATAAATGGCAGTGGAAATGATCCTTTTTAGTTGCTTTGTTAAGCTCCCTCTAATCTACACAAACTCTCGATTTCCCACCTTTTTTAGGAACAATCACAAATGTGGATACCTATTGACTGTCTGAAATGGGGTAGATAAATCAGCATCAAGCAATTTTTGGAGCTCATTTTTAACTATTTCCCTGAGTGTTGGATTTATCCTTCTTTGGGGCTGCCTAATAGGTGAATAGTCTTCCTTAATGTAGATCCTATGAGTACAGTGTTGAGGATCTAGTCCCTTCATATCCCCATAGTCCCATGCAAAAACTCTGTGTTGATCTTGTAGCATTGTGACTAGGGCAATTTGTTGAGATGGATACAACTTATTATTTATGTTTAGACAACGGTCTAGAGAAACTTCTACCTGCTTGGTAAGATCATTCATGGAGGTTGTTGATAAAGGTGGTGTCTGTATGTCATGTGAAAGCAAATTGTGATAAACTACAAGAAATTTAGGTGCCAAACTTTCAAGATTTAGTTGTTGCAGGAAGCACTACTGAGGAAAGCTATTTGAAACAAATGTACTCAAATCAGGGTTGGACTGCAAAATTTGTAAAAGCAGGCCATCCTCACTCTAAAGCTGGGAAAATGGATTAGGTTGCAACATCATTAGCTGAGCCAAGGAATTGACTTTTTCAATTTCCTCTCCTAAATTTGACCAAATTGGTTGAGATAAGTTTGGCTAAGGTTGGGTAGGTGGGTATAAAGCCAACTTCTTTCTGGACTGGCCATCAGAAATTGTCATGTCTCCTGAATGACATCCTATAAAAGAATCATTTGTGGTCAACCATGGTCTACCTAGGATGATAGGATATCCTCCCAAAGTTTCCTTAGCGGATAATATGGTGAAATCTGATGGGTATTCCCAAGAATCAAGGATGACAATGACATCTTCTACCACTCCAGGTGTTACTGTGGAACTATCAGCAAGCTGTAGGATGGTAGGTGTAGACCGAATGGTTAGGATATTCGAAGACTCCATAGTATGCTTGGTCATTACATTGATGGCTGCACCGAGGTCAATTAAAACAGTCTTTACTATCTAGCCATTAATATTTATTTTTACTACATGACTCCCAGGTTCAATATATTTTGGAATAACTATCTTTCCATACATAGTGTCTGCTAATTATCCTAGAACATGGATAGTTTGGGGATCCTTTTTCTTTCTTCCTATTTTTTTAAACAAGCCCTCTTAATGGCTTTTCCATAAATTGGGATATCTTTAATGGCTTGAAAAAGAGGAATTTGAATGTGTACATTTTTTAGCTGATCTAGAATATCAAAAGTAGGCTCTTCCATAGACTTGGATGTAGTAATTTACAATCTCTGAGGAAAAGGCAGTTTAGCCTGATACTACAGGACAGGCTCCTTAGAGGCAGTATCTGATACAGGTATATTTTCTGCAGTATCAGTAAGTTTATTCAGAGGCAGATTCTAGAATTTTTGTAATTACATGCAGTTGTGAGCAGGGAGAGTAGTTCCAGATCTTAGATGGATATCATGAATATTCAGGGCATAAGCTGGATACTAATTTGCTTCTGCACAATACATAGGTTGTTGTTATTTCTACTACTACTTATTATTAGGATTTGACAATGGTTGAGTAGGCATAGGGGTTTGTTTTCGAGGGCCAGTATTTGTTGCAGGTGCTATAGGAGGTTGCATAAGGGCTAGAGGTTGTGGCTGCTGAGGCTGCAGGGATCTAAGGGATTGGTTCTGCCATTGCTGAGGACACCTTTATTGAGGACTTGGCTACTAATTACCTTGGGGTGGAGTCCATTGCCCTTGTGGCTACTGCCAACCTGCTTGAGGAAATTGCCATTGAGGACTCTAATAGTTAGGCTAGTGTGGTTGAGGAGTATTCCAAGGTGGTGATGGGCCACATGTAGGTTGCCACTGATTATTGTAATTAGAGTAAGGATTACCAAAAGTCAGAGTGTCTTGAGGAATACCTTATCTTTGGGCCCATGGTTGCCTTTGTGAAATGAAGAATACTTGGTCATCATCACCTTCCACCATCTTAAAATCAATAGGTAATTTCTTAGCCTCCAGGTTAGCCACCATCTTGCATCTGTAGTCTCATTTCTTCTGTCTACAATGTGGACAGAACTCAGCCAAGATTGCTTTAGCTTCCTCATGTTTCTTTTGAACTTGCATGGTATCCAACTATGTAGCCATGTTATTTATGATATCTTGCTTGAAATCAGCCAACAAATTTGTGATCTCCATCTGTGAGACTCTATTAGTTGAAGATTTTCCCATTGTGGCTTGATGACCTCTACCCTTCTTAACAGTTGCTCGAGATTAGTTGTGACATATACTCTTGATGTCATCCCAAGGCACTTGGGTTATGGCTCCTCCTGCCATCAAGTCCAAGGCATCTATACAAGTGTCATTGATTCCCCTTAGAAAAAGTAGCTTCTGAGAGTCTTCATTGAGAGTATGGTTTGAATTCTTTTTCAAGGAAAACAAGAATCTTGAGATATAGTCTTCCAGGGTTTCATCCTCCTTTTGTTGAATTCTGAATATATCATCACCCTTACTACCAATCTTACAATATTTCTTGTATTTCTCAAGAAATTTGGTCTGCATAACTGCCCAACTATCAACATCTCTTCCCAAACTCATAAACCATCTAAGAGCTCCCTCCTTTAAAGTAGCTAGAAATAACTTCAGCTTGTGAGCGTTTTAAGTGTAGTCATAGCTGTGACAGAGGATTTCAAACTCAAACAAGGTGTCTGGGTCCTTTGTAACTAGTCCATAGAACTTGGGAAGTAATGAAGAAGGAATATTTTTAAGGTTATCATTATTTTGCTAAGCAATGATAGGGAATTCAAAAGCTGGAGGTTGATTAGGTGGATTATGTGCCATATTTGCTTGATTGAGTTTCAAAGAAAATAGATTTTCTTCAAGTTCTTTGTCAAATGGAGCAAATGGCAATTCACCAAATAGGTTTGCAGTGAATGGATTGATATCTTGGTCTCCTCCTTCCTCAAATAGATTATAAGCTAGTTCAGAAGTGGTATCAATCAATGGAAGGTTAGGGAGAAATCTTCCCAGAGTGTCTCTTCTTCTATGCATGCAATGGTATTAACTATATATTGAAGAAAATTTGGAGATGCTTGAATAAACACACTAAACTACTACTAACAATGACTATAATTGGTTCTTAGCTTGACACCATCCTCGACAACAACACCAGAAAATGGTTGGACCCACAAAAGGATATAAAGTCATGGAAAATCCTAAACTGGGAATTGGACATTCTAGCAGGCAACTAACATCTTCTTATGGTTATTCATTTACTTTGTCAAACCAAGGAACATATACTTGAAATGGAGCGACATTGTATGTGCACTAAGAACCAATTTCATTCATGATTTACCAAAAATAAATGCTTGAAAGGAATTCTACCTATGCTGCAAGAATGTAATGTAAATCCTTCATAGCGTAAACAAAAAATTGAGCAAAACAGAAATCTTGACAACTATTACTATGGGACAAACTATGAACTGGCCTTATGTTGTAGAAACAAACACAGGGATGGATTCCCAATGTTGCAGGAACAATATAAGACTGAGTTTGCGCTGAAACTTTTAAAAATGAAATATAACTTCTAATTAACGGAAATAAACAACTAACTATAGATACTTAATAAGTGGGCCCCCTTCGCAAGCATCAACTAGCTTATACAAGTATTAAACTCAAAACTTCATCAGCTTTTATTCATAGTCCAAGAATTACATACACTGATTATTCTGTCTGTAAGAAAAACTAACAAAACACTGCTCTTATTATAATACTGACTCTTACACACACTTTTTGTCATTCCCTCGTGTAGGAGGAACACTTCTTTATATTTGAAAAACAACTAACTACCTAACTTTAACAGAGAAAGACATGGACATGAATACATTCAGAAATCGAGGAATGGATTTCTCATGAAGGCATAACTGTTCAACATGACTCAGAGAGAATTTAGTGTTCCACTCTTTCTAGATTAATGATCATTCAAATTTCTTCCCAATGACCCGATCAAGAAGTCTTCGTTGGAACAACTTCCTCAACACCATGCTGGAAGTGGACTTACTGCAGGGCTGAGATCTACTATGCTTGACTCATTCATGCTCCCTTCAACAACCTATGATGTACAAGGCAACAAAAGCGAAAAGAAAGCATGCATGGAAAAAACACAATACATTCATTAATCACACATTAAATCTATTTCACTATCCAAAAACCACATGCATTATATCAGTCATTCGGGAAGTCATCAGGGTAATTAATGGAGATATTAAGCTGCAAGAATATAGGAATGTGTGGCTACAGGATTCTACCCAATTTTGAATAAAAAGTATTTAATCAAAGAGTTCAAACAACCATAAGTAATAAAAGTAAGGATATTAAAAATACAATATAACATTCATATTATGAGCATATTTTAAGCTCATCAGACATCATGCAAGTTTAACATTTACAAGTTTTATTTTTTACATCGTTGTTCCTCCACAATAGTGCCAAGGGTCTCCAAGTCATGACAATACTATCACCAAGCATCTTTTACCTCCATCCTGCCATTGTTTGGCATCCACCTCCAATAAATAATTTCATCAAAGTTTTCCTTTGTGATCAATGGTTTCTTTGACATCAGTGAAGTTGAATTGCATTGTGCCCATGAGTAAAAGTGATCCTTTTGTTAGTCCAAAATTATGAAGGCCCTCATAATCTGTAGCCCTTAAGGTGGTGCATTTCTTTCACCTCTAGCACACAATTTTGTCATGAGAACTATTTTTTTGTTCATTGTTGGAAATCACATGTAGAGAGGTGTTTTATTCTCACATGATCTATCTTGTGTGTGGGACTACAAACATTCAAGGGTTTCTAATATCTTCAAGCTACCAACATAACTACAAAAAAATCTTATAATGAATTGTGTAATCCTTTCAAAAACATGTTGAGGGAGGCTCCTTTGGTGTGGTATGGAAGGTTATTGCTTCCACTTGGCACCATATCCTCTTAAAAACTTGGTCAACGTCTCCCGCATGCCTTCCTCCAGTTCATAAACAATAGTGACTTCATTCCACTTTGACTCAGCCAAGTCACATCTTGTAATTCCTTGCCATGGAACCCATGAGACATTGACTTAAATACATGGAATATTTTTTTTAAGTACAAGATACAATGTATAGGAATCAATAATGCAATTAGACACACTAGGTCAACTCATGACATCTCATTGCAATGTGATATCACACAAGCAAAAGACTAATAATCCACACATCCCTAACTTAGTAGGAATATTGGAAAGACTTAAAATATAAATTGACTCCAACCTTCTCTAGCCTTCACAAGACTAGGAGAACAATCTCCTGGACCACAACTCTAGGTTTGGCAAATGGGTCCTTTTGGATGATTGAACACAAAATGATGTAAGAGATGAAATAAGCACTCAAAAATGACACTTGAGAACTAAGTCAAAGCACTACTAAGACCCTAGGACTATGGTGAAAAATTTTCATTTACATTTTTTTTCCAAATCAAGTCTCGAAAACACATGGAAAGATCAAGTTTAGAGTTGTAGAAATGTTTATTAGGTTTTGAAGTTTTAGATGAATAAAATGTCTGAAACAAAAAATATAAAATGCATAAAAGTTATCTAAAAAGGGTATAGGGCTTAGAAAACCTCTACCTATCTATGGTTATGAGGATTTACTCTCTAGTTTTTGTATGGGAATGATACCACCCCTACACAGTACTAGGTTACCCCAACACACTTAGCCAAAAATTGATATTTTTTGGCTTGCAAAACCAAGCCACCCCTAAATACCACACTTCCCTAGTACACTATCAGGTTGCCCCATTTTCCTAAGCTTCCCTAGCATGATACTAGACAACCACAACAATGTTAGTCAATTTTTTGGAAAATTGGGTTAAGTTAGTGTTTGATAGGGCAACCTAAGTGCAATACTAGGCTACCTAATTATGAAATTTGACACTTAGGTTTATTTTGAATACCAAATGAAATATTCCTATATTTTTTTTAGAATTATAACATCATGATAATCATATACATAATAATTTTTGCGCCATACCAACACTAAGACACACAAAATGACCAAACTACTATTTTCTTTTATAAGTTGCATCCATCTCCAAAGAGAGGTTCCAAATAAATAATTTACAGTATAATGAAATCAAATACATATATCTACATGAATTAGTCTTGAAATTAAATGATTACATTTCATTCCTTGATCCATGAACCTTTAGCCCCCAATAATGGTTCCATGCCACCCAACCATGTGATACTCGTAGCCTCACCTCACTGTGCTAGGAGATAGTAACAATGACCCAAACACTCCAAAACACAAAACATGAGGGGAGAGGGTATACAATCACACAAAAAATGGAGAATAAAATGTATACAATGATTCAATGATACTAATATCAATTTCAAAAGGATCCACAATACCACTTTAGGTGTTACTCAAAACTACTCTAGGACTAGATGTTAGAGAGCTAGTTAGGGAGTGTCATCATGGTTCTCAAAGAGATGGAATCACATGGAATATAGTACTCCTCTCATACAAAAAAAGATACTTGACCTTGCAATACCCAATCTCCCCAATCTTGCATGCCTTCCTAAACATCCTTAGTCGTTATGTGCCCTCAACACATGAGAGGGGTATCCTTTATCTTGATTAATTTATTACCCATGTTTTATTAGTTATCACTTGATTAGATGACTCCCCACCCATGAACAACCTACTTTCCACTTTGGGTCGAGGACATGTTAGGATCCACTCCTCTAACCCTCTCTAAAACCTACGTCCTAAGCTCAGCACAATCTCCAACGAGTGTGGGACAAAAACCAATACAAAATTGCAAACTTTCCAATTTCAATGACATTTTCCCACAATGCATAACATCTCATTTCATGAGGTTCCATCTTTTCTAAACATCCAAATTCAATTATTTTTATACAAAACTTTCAAATTTTCCTATATTTTCTATTGCATAAAAACATGAAAATTCTCAAATCCACCATGATTTTCATCAAAATTTAAGTTTTGAAATAAAATTTCTAATAATACCCTTTGGTTGCAAGTATGCTAAATACCCTTCTTAAGCTATAAAATTGACATTTTCATCAATTCCCAAAATTTTGGACAAGGTAACCTCCCCGTTTTAAAAATTTCTGAAATTTAAGTAAATCTCTACTCTACACCAATCACATTGCAAAATAAATGGATATGGGAGGGTTATACACTCCCCTAATCATTCTCTTACAATCAAATTTGAAGTATAATTCTCAAAGAAAGTTAAAACAAAGAAAATAAATCAATTCCCTCGAAAATTTGAAAGGTGAAGTTTGCCAAGCATGCCAAATCAAGAGTCATGAAATCAAGAAAGCATGATCCCTTCCTGATTCCTATCCCAATGTATTTAACCTCATCAAATTTTGATAAGAATTGCACTCCCAATCAACAATTTTCATATTTCTCAAAACAAAGATTTTCTCTCTCACTATTTTCCCATTTCACAGCATATAAGTGAAAATAGAAACATTTATTCCTATTTGTACCCATTTCAAAACCCACTTGAAATTTAATTAAAAATTCATTTTTTCTAATTTGGAATTCAAAACTCCTTCCATTTCACCCAAAATCAATTTAATCAATTAAATCAATTCAAAAACATCATTTAACATATAATTTAACCATTTAATCCTTTTAAGCATAAATTGAATTATTTTTATAGAAAATTAAAATTTAAATAATTTAATACACATATTTTCATTGGGCTTTCACAATAGGGTTATGATATCTGGAATCATACCAAATTTGACTAACATGGTTAAGATACTAGGAATTCACACTCAAATCAAGTATGATGGTTAAGGCTAAGAAATTGGCCAATGTGATATCTCCCATATAACCACTGTAAGGGAATAACTCAAACCCATGAAACTAGGTGGAAAAATTCCTTGTACCTATATGAACTCAACAAATGTCAACTATACATGTGCATATATATATAACAGTCGAAACACATAAAATTCCCAAACAATGTATACAACATAATCATCAATTTCTAATCTCGATATACATGTGCATAATGATAACATGAAACCATATAGTCCATCATAACATAATAATAATATATTTGTATCAAAGGGTGCGTCCAATTGATGCCAATAAAAAATAATAATAATGCCATGAATAATACTGAATCAATATATGGGTAAAAGGTATATGATCAAATCCAAAACACATAAAAGATCACAAACATGAGAGGCACTACATCCTCCCCCACTAGAAATAGGATTACTCTCAAAAGATTGTAAAAATATGAGGATAAAGGATTCTGGGCTACATTGCATCCTCCCAAGTCACTAAAGACTCATCATTCAGGTCCATTTAACCCTTACTTGATCTAGATCTCAACCTCTAAGGGAAAATCTCCACTACTAGATAATACAAATGGGCTCTATTGATGCCAAAAATTGGCAAGGTAACAACCTTTATGAGAAACTCAGTTAATGGGGGGACCAATTATGCTAAACTAAGTGACCTCTGGGTTTTTAAATAAGTCTCCTTCTTCTGTAATTGGGGTTTTGGAATTGGAAAAGGAAGCAACTATAAAAAATAAAGGTCTAACTAAGGCGATGCTCCAAGATTTAGATATAAGGCATGATAAATCTATCTTTTGAATATGATTTAAGGGCCTGTTAAACAATCTGCTATGTCCTAGAATAAAAAAATAAAGAAATAGAAGCCTGAATAATTTATTTATTGGCATAAAATAATTCTTATACACATTGACTGAAAAGAGGAGTCAAAGACATGATCTAAACCTGCAAACTTGCATTAAAATCATAGAATTTTAGCAAATAAACAATTCAAGGCAATGATGACACAATATAGTGTTTTATCAAATAGCTTAAGAAAAACAGAAAGGCCAAACAATGGCACAATCAGATAGTCTCATACAATAATCTAGAAGAAATATTAAAGGTCTGGTGTCTTTCCCTAATTTTTCTATCTTCCAAACTCATTTTCAGAAGTGAGAAGTAGTATATATTGCCAACAATCCCATTGCCTAGTGGGCTAGTAATAGAAAAGATTATGTATCTCAAGCAATGATGGTTGTAGCAATGATTCTCCTTAGCCTTTGTAACATAAAAGATTCAGGACATAGCACATAGTCGATCCCCAACCAGATGCATCCCTTGTGAATGATGGCAGTGGTCCAGAAAAATACTGTGTAGACAAGTGTCGCTTCCTAGTGGAGGTCGTTAGAATACATGGCAACACATCACAACTTGTTGTTCACTCTATCCTTCCCTTTAATAGAACTTCCACCGAAAGGATGCATGGTGGAAGGTTGCAACTCGTGGTTCATTTCTCCATCCTTGTGGTGAAGGCTCGCGAATAGGCCTAGCCAAAAAGTGAAGGGAAGCAACTATGAATAGCCCACAGTGTAGACATGTGGAGGCATGGTGAGAGATGGTAGAAGAGCGAATGAAGCATTTGTTGCAAAGAGTGCTTGATAGACACATGGTAGTAGCTGATAGAGTTTAGAAAAAATGGCTCGATTGAGAAGCGAAGGATGTTACTCCAAACATACGAGGCACGAGTTGGTACTTAGCAAAATAAAAACACCCAAAGGGAGCTTGAGGAATTTCATATTCATAGCTTTTGTTGACTACTAGGGGTGTTTTTCCTATGGAATGAGGAACCCAAAATTTTCTCTAGCTCATAGACCAGAGTCCCATCCATAGGGTGAAGAAGTTAGAGTTTAGAAAGAGTTGTTTGCAAAGGTATATAGTCAGCCTCAGATGGTCTCGATATGTCACATAGATTCTCTTGTGCTTTTCTCAAGTTGAGCATTTCTTTGTAAGGTAGTGTTGTAGGTAAAATGACCCTAGGCTCAAATTAGAAAAGTAGCCACACAATTAGATGAGTGACACCCTCAATATCTATTGCAATAGGGGGTTGGCTAAAGCTCTAGAAAGCGAATACATGTCTTACTACTTCTCTTCAATCTTTGCTGCGATTTTCTCTACCATGGCGACTGACTCATCTATAAGAAATGGGGAGGGTAGGCCGATCTTAGTTAGCTAGGAGAAATTTCCCCACATGCTATCCATAGTCTGGCTCAAGGTGGTTGCACATGCATTAACATGAAGGATAGATGAGTGGCAGTGGATGAATTTGTTTGTCCTCTTGGCAGCAGCCTTCTGATCCTTGATCCCTGCCTTTGCTAAGTCTTCATCCAAGACCATGTATAACTTAGCAAATTTTTTTCCTCAAGAATCCTTTTTGCAATAAATTGTGGGAACTGCTCAATTGCTCCATGGACCTCCTTGCTCAATTTTTTCGCCTCTGACATAAATTGGAGCGTCGGATGTAGTGTCAAATAGAAGGCCTTTTTCTTTTCCTAGTATAAAACATATAGCTGCTGAGCCACTGGAATGAGGTCTAGTTGGGTAGTAGGGGCCTAGGGAACACTCTTTAGAAGGGAAATTTCTACATCTTTCAAGCCGTTACTCTGCATCATCTCTGTGATACTTTTGTTTGTGGATGCAGGTTGTCCCAACAAAGTCCTCCATTCAATGAGTCATTTTTCTTTTGCCCAAATTTTGTTCGTTGATTTTGCTTCAAGGGAAGACTTTGTCTCCTACAGTTGCATTTCCAATTGGACCTTTTGGTTCTTGAAGTATGCATCCCTTTGTTGCATTTATTGCTCAAATTGAGCATGTTTTCATTGAAATTCCTCTCTCTTTTGCTGCACCACTTACTCTGCTAGAGCTAACCTACTATGATAGTCTTAGTTCCTCCAATGTAGTGTGTCAACTAGGGTGGGGTCAACGGATTGGAACTTTGCAAGTTCCTCCCAAAGTTTATTCTTCTCTACCTCTATTGCATGTGCTTTCTCTGATAAGAGTTTATTTTCTACTTCCATCACTTTTTTCCTTTGTCTATAGGAACTCGACCCTATCCTTCACAAGTTTTAGCTCCTCTTCCTTCTTTTTTAGTTGGCAACTAGACGTGAGGAAGTTAGTCGTCACTAACCGCTACATTTCTTCCATGAGCTCAACTTTGTCTTGTGGATGAGCTATGCTTAGATCAAGCCCCATGATGAACATGTTGTAATTGTTGGGTTGCATCGCCCCTTGTAGTTTGATGACGTTTGAATGCATGGTTACGAAATGGATTGATTTCTGAGCTTTATTGTAAACAATATACACCTTTGGCTCCGCCGACTTCTTGTCATCCTTGGCCTTTCACTTTTGAATTCTGAGAACGTGTGCTTCCTTTGTAAGATCACCCTGTGCCATAAATTAGGTTGGTGACTAAACTAGCCTTCCTGCGAAAGGTACACCAGGAGGTAGGGCGAAAGGGAATGTGAGGGTAGTGGTTCTAGGAAGTTTCTTCTTTGGGGGATCGAATGTTTGTGGGGAGAAATGAGGTACATGCCAAAACTCATTTTGTGACCCTACGGGAGGACTCATCAAGTGTTGTGGCAATAGTGGAGTCATGGCGAACTCCATTTGCTAGGCGGACTGAGTTGGGCTCGATATAGTGATAGGAGAGGGGTGTCAGTAGCGGCCATTCTTGTAGAGAGAGAGGAGAGAGTAGATTGGGCAGTGGTGGACAGTGTAAGAGTCTACAGAGGTATCAAGATAAATGGCCTCATATGGGAGAATAAGGCCTCGTGACCATTACAACAGAGGTAGAAAAGGAAGGGCTGAAACTTGTAGTGATGGGCACCGCAGAGATAGTAGGGGACACTAAATATTGCAAAGAGAAGAAGGAGCAAATGTTACCTGCTGATTGGATGATTGCACTTCTTGGCTTGCCACAACCTCCTAGCTTTTTGTGGGTGCTTGCAAACTTTCCCCAACAATTTCTTCTATGCATTACCATTTGGTGGGTGAAGAGTCCTCCATCGCAACAATTTTTGATTGTTGTTGAGTCATTCTTGTCCTTATTGCGGTCTAGGTGAGTGTCCACAAAGCTCTTGATATGCTCGTCAACACATTTGAAGTAATCTAGCTAGGTCTCTTCGTTTCCTTCCTCTTTTGCTAAGTGGAGGCTGGCAAAACTTTTGATTCTTTCTCCTTTCGTTTCCTTGTATTCTCTTCAGACTCCTCATTAGAGTCATCGTCCTTGTCAGCGCTTGCATCATAATCAATGTGTGCCACATTCCACAATTTTTCAAATTGATCATACAACTCCATGCTTCCATAAGGGGCCTCGAGTTGTTTGATCTCTTGGCGGTACACCCAAAAATATCCGATTCTTTCCTCGCTCCATCCTTCTATTTTTAACAACTTGTTCTAAAGGGTTGCTTCCATTTTGCGCTTCTCATCATACTTTGCCGCAGTGAAGTAGAAACTATTCCAAGGTGGTCTACTAACATTAGTAGGAATGTGAATCAAATCAACTAGTAGATTATCTAGATCTTTCAGTGAGTTCTACCTCTTTTCCCAGTAAGGTCGTGGGTTGTGTGTTACCTTGAAAAATTCATTCAGCAACTCATTTTCGGGGTTGTTGTTCTATTTGTCACAAATAATCACTAATCCTAGATGATCCGGCTTATCTTCTAGCAGCTGGTGCATCTTCTTCTTTTTTATGACCACTCTTGTGAAGCTTAGTGGATAGACAAAAAATCCCTTCTTTGTCGGTCCTCTGCAAAGGGTGTAGTCGATAAAGCATAATTGTCAAAACATTTCAAGGGCTAGCACCCAATTTTTGATACATGTCGAAAGAAAAAATGGTTCCCTAGTGAAACCGAACATCTGAATGAATGTGAAATCCACTATGAAAAACTAGACACATTGGGAGTAAAGTTTTGCATATACCCTTTCTGCTCGTTGGTGAGCTGGTCAATACCATCATCCCCATTTTAAATCTTGCAAAATCAAAGTCAAGAAATAATCCAAAAATGCATAATAATCGTAAGTAGAGGAGAGGAGAGGAGTCCATATAAAAACAAGCCTTCTCTTGCCTGATCCATAAAAAATAGTCAACTTGACATGCTTCTTAAAGAAATCAAGGTGCTGATGCAAAAACATATGGGAAAGGAAGGAAGGAAACTTGAACCTCCATTGCATTTGGTAGTCCCTTATTTTCCTTATCATCTCATCAATAAGGAATTCTGCAAATTAATACCAAAAATATGAATGTTGCCTATAGAACTGAAACCCCAGACCCAACTGAAATTCATGCACATCCTTGTTGGTGTTTAGGCCACAAACAAATGCCAACATTGAGAAGGCCTCCTGCATGTCCGTTGGGAAGGCATTGTGTGATGCCGAGATCTTTGGTGGCTTTTGTTTATCTTCCTTAGGCCTTTGGGTTTCTTTGTTATAAAAATCTAGGGCCTTTTTCATGGTTCTCCATATTTCCTCTCCCTTCGCTGGGTTGAATGGCTCTATCTCTTCCACTCTGGAGCTTTGGTCAGGGATGCATAGCATATTCCAGATAGCTCCTAGGCATATATTAACTTTCAATTCCCAGCCTTCGATGGTGTTGGTGCTCAGGTTGAAATGTTCAATGGCTACATCGACTAGTTCTGGGCAATAGTGCACAAACAAGACCATATATTGTGGAAGCCCACTGAACCATAGCTTCTGCACTAAAGTATCCGGGTCGTTGAATTTATTCATCCTTTCACAAGCCGCCTCCCTCAAAGACTTAGGGTTCATCGTGAGAATGGGATCATGAATATTATCCCAATCCTCCTTGATTAGGCTCTGATTTCTTTAACTTTTAGGCTTGTCCAGGACCCTTGTGTTTACCCATTCTGGCTTGTCTGGTATCCCAAGCGAAGTGTAAGAGATGTCTTCAAAGACATAGATGATTGATGTTGTATTCATAGCATCAAACAAGCTCTGTGTTGCCTCTCCTTGCACCTCCACTTGTTCCTCTAGTTGTGCTTTTGTTTGAGAACTTTCTGCAATTTTCCTTTTATTAGAGACTTTTGCTTGCCTCAAATTTTTTGCAATTTACCTCGACTCTGGTTGTGCCTAAAACTTCTTTTGCTCTAGGTAGTGTGTTTAAAAATCTTTCACAATGTTTATCCTTTTGCATGCGACACTCAAATATTTCCTTATTGGGGTGGCCAACAATGCTCACCTTCTAGCATTAAAATAGGCATGTATCACCAGTTATTTTCTCGTGCAAAATGAATTACTTGCCATTTTGAAATGACAAGAATTCATAATGACCTTTGGTAATGATGTACTCTAGTGTGATTTTATTGGAACTTGAGCCAAAAATTTGAAGGTAGCTTAGGCGTTTGTATGTTGTGGAAATTAATATCTCAAGCAAAACAATTAAGTCAAATATGCAATGAATGCTTGAAAAGATACTGGTTCTTCCTTGGAGTTTGTAAAAGGCCTGCAATGCGACACCTCAATATCCAACTGTATGGACAACCATCAAAGACTACCACCGGTTTATGCTAATTAATTAGCTACCATTAATCTTTGCACGTAACAAATCGTACCTAGTAGATGCAACTGGGTGGGATATTTGAGTGAGCCTTGGTGCCATTTTTGAGATAGTACTTGATTAACATCATGCTTATGGTATGAAAATTTCCACGCTTATCCGAGCCATTTCTATAAATAGGTGCTTAAGAAATAGCGAAGTCACACTTAGAAAATCTTAGTAGAATTGGTAACAAGTAATTGGATTAGTATTTGGCATTAGTAGTTGTGTACAATTTGTTGAGACGATGGATTGCACAGCCCCTGAAGTTCCGGAATCTTCAATGAAGGACTTTAGCCATGAAAGATAATCAACCACAAAGAGAAGTTTTGCAACAATGGAATGCTGATTAAAGATTCTATTGATATGATGAAAATGATATTGATATGATATATTACAAATGAACAAGATGCCTGATTATATAGGCAAGAAGTAAACCCTAATATGCATGAGATGTTGCCAAGTGTTAAAATCTAACATGTGACAACATGTGAACCCTATCTAGATTATCATTAAATGAGGAGATAAGTTCTAGAAGGAATCTTATCCCACAAACTAGGAAAGGGAATATTATCCCATTTATTAAATGATTGCAACCTAGGACTAAATGATTAAATACAATACCTAAGTTAACTTATGTTAGTGTAATAATTAATTAATTAATTACACCAACACCCCCCCATAAGTGCAACTTAGGGAGGAAAATGCAATGATTATGCAAGATTATGATGATGGGTCCTGGCTACGAGGCCATGTTAGGTACCCATGTACATGAAGATGCAGAAAATATCCCACAACCGAAGAAAAGGGGAAAACCTAATGGGAACAAAACCCCTCCCCAAAAAGGAGATAAAAAGCAAGAATGTGAGATAGGATGGGAAGGATGGAGGACTCCAAAATACCCCCAAAGTACACCATCCGTCACATGGATACAATAGAGAGACTAAATAGCCCCAACAAAAGATGATATCACCTATAAAGATGGTAAGTGTCTAAAGACAGAACAAGATCCAATGTCGACAAACAACTTGTCTCCCTTTCAGAAGAAACAAAACCAACTGCAAGTGCAAAGATGCTTCCCATTCCAAATAGGAATTGAAGGAAAGAAGGATGAAGGTGGATGTTGATGATGTCTTTGAACTCTACTCAAATGTCTCCTTGCCTGAAGATGAAGATGCCACAATCAATGAAGAGGGTGACAAACCAAGACGATGTAGAAACTAATGTTGAACAATATCCAAAGACAAAGATATGATGGATGTGATGGAGACTTGATAGCCCCCCTAAATGAAGTGTCCTCAAAACCACTGAAAGAAGTCTGAAGCAAATCGAATGGTGGATGCTGAAGAAACCTAAAATCTTGAAAGGAGTAACAGGGAAGAAGTCTCGGATAAGAAATATCTAAAGAGAAACCAAGTGCCTCCAAGATAGTCTCTAGATTCCCAATCAAGGTCGAGAAAAAAGAATGAGGAGACTCAAGAGAACTCTCCAAAGTAAAATCTAAATAGAGGAGTGATACTTGAAACGAAGCCATCATGTGATGTCAAGTCTGAAAAACTGAATGTGTCCTAATGGATGATGATAGTGGAAGCCTCAATCAATGATTATGGACAAGGAATCACTGAATGTGAAGGGATACCAACTATCTCTGATGAAGAAGAAGCACTGATAGGAACCTTGTCAACCTCTTCAGAAAGATCAAGGTAAGCAACTTCCTACACAATAATAGCATCATGGGGTACTTGATCTAAAGAATGACATTCTAAGTCATGATCATTAGGGAATGGAGGAGTATCTAAATCTCCATAGATCTCCCAAAGCTTAGTCAAAAGAATCTGAGGAAAATCACAATGATCAATAGCATTCAAAACATCAGAATCAACTTGCATAGCAATGATCTCCAAGACAGTGTACCGACTACAACTCCAAGCAAATTTCTAAACACCTTCACTTGGACAAAGAACTATACCATACAGATGAGGCAATAGATCAAGTGATAGAAGATGGTGGTAGATCCCATCTTGCCATTATGAATAGTTACCCTTGTGCAACGTAAGTAAAGGAGAGTAATATGCAAGCCCCATAATGAAAATTTCTCCAAGAAAACAAAGACACTGACCTTCAATGACAAATACAAGACTTCAAAATAGATATGCAACTGAGAATATGCCTCCAAGGTCAAGAGATTCTTCTTCAAGTTTCAAGATGTCTTAGGAATAAGAAAAATGCACCAAATTGCTAAAAACCAATAAAATATACCTAGAGCTGAAACCAAAGAAGATGAATGGACTGATGAAAAAATGCACTAAAGTATCTCCTAAATGCCGTTGGAATCACCAAAATCTAACAATTTGATGCAAAGATATCCGCTTCTGAGTCCAAAAATGGAGGGTTGACTTCAATTGACTTGAATATTTGATGGTAGCAGAATATTGAAAAACAGAGTGAACCACTAAAAAGTAGACTTCAATAGCTTTCCAATGGTATATTGTTTCTGAATTTTCAATATCATAGGTGGAAGATACGGCCTTTGGAAGAATTCTACATTTTGAATTATCACTGGCTAAATAGGCGCAAAAACATAGCACCCTAGGGAAAAAATAGTTTGGCCCCCGGTCGCTGATATGACCGAGGGGCAAGCTGGTGGTTTAAAAAAACCTGCCACCGGATATGGTGGCGGCGGAGCGACTCTTCGGTGGCGAAATGAGTGGCGCGGTCGGCTGGAGAATGCACCGCCAGGAGAAAGCAGGGGCCTGTGGTCACGGATAGGACCAGGGCTGTTGTCGATGGGGCTACACCATGTCATCGATGGGAAGCTCTATCGGGGGCTAGGAAAGTGACTCCGGATTGGCAATAGTATTGGCAGGCAATCAGGAGCTGGGAAGAACACCAGCGGATGGGATTTGTGGATAGTTGTCGGAGTCAAAGGAGGGCCCATGTGACAGCAGGATGACGCAAATGTGACAAGGGCTGACTAGATGCACTGGTCCGTTGATGCTAACCAAAAATTTAAATATTGCAATATAATTTTCAATTTAAATTTTATTAAAATGTCGATAGAATATTTTTTAAAAGCCTGTAGATTTATATGCCGACGGAAAACTATAGCCTATAAAAATTTAAATATTTCTGTTGACCATGTATTTAAATACCATGTCACCCTGCCATGAAATTTATGCCGAACTATAGAGAAAAATGCCCAATAATAGCCAGAAAAAAAAAATGATTTTTCTAAAAAAATTTTGCCTTGATGGAGGACTGAAAGGGGGATTTTTTTCTGCAAATATGTATGGATTTGTACAAAAAATGCAAACCTTAGATAATACCTCGAAGGCTCCCAGATGATGTCTCTGATTTTGATGAATGAACATGCGATCTATGGGTTTTGGGGCCTTTTGGATGCAATGGAGAGGTCGGAGAGGTCCTGATCTGCACCAGAAATCAGCTTGGCTCCCGGGTAGAGCCAACTAACTTGCCATGTAAAACGCCAAGCCTACTTGAATCTTGCACTCCAAACTTCCTAGATCAAGGGTTGACGTTTCAATGGAGTAGCTCTGATACCATGTTGAGATGATGGATTGCATAGCCCCTGAAGCTCTGGAATCTTCAATGAAGGACTTTAGCCATGAAAGATAATCAACCACGAAGAGAAGTGTTGCAACAATGGAATGTTGATTAAAGATTCTATTGATATGATGAAAATGATATTGATATGATATATTACAAATGAACAAGATGCCTGATTATATAGGCAAGAAGTAAACCCTAATATGCATGAGATGTTGCCAAGTGTTAAAATCTAACAACATGTGACAACATGCGAACCCTATCTAGATGATCATTAAATGATGAGATAAGTTCTAGAAGGAATCTTATCCCACAAACTAGGAAAGGGAATATTATCCCATTTATTAAATGATTGCAACCTAGGACTAAATGATTAACTGCAATACCTAAGTTAACTTATGTTAGTGTAATAATTAATTAATTAATTACACCAACACAATTTGCGTAGAGTTTAGACTTAGACAGTCTACGTGTAGAGCTAGTATTAGATAGTTGAATAGAGCTTGTCGCCATGAATACCCCAATCAGACTAGTATGCAATAAATCCCAATCGGGTTTGTTAGCTCTCAATTACGCAGGTTTTTGAACCACCAGAGGTTGCCAAGCTCTCACAACATTTCAGGGTAACAGACAAGGCCAAATGGATTAGACCTTCTTCTCTTTAGGTGTTGCTAGACCTAGGCGGGTATACCTATAAGAATGAAGCAGACTTAAATGATGTGACTTGATTGATTTGATGGATCTATTACGATGGCACAAAGTGTAATAGATGAAAGTTTACTGAATATTCCTATTCCTAATGCTAAAATTAAACATCAAGGAGGGGTAAAAGTATTATTAAATCAAGAAAAAATTACAAAGCAAGGGCATTAAATAGCCCTATCAAGTTCCACCAAGTGATCCAACTCCTGAGACAAATTCAGGGGTAGTTGACCCCGATCAACCAAATTCCAATCATGAATATTATCAGAAGCCCATTTAGCCAAATAATTAGCAATACCATTCCATTTTCTAGGAATATGAGTGAAGGAAATATACTCTAGAGAAGCATAGAGAGTGAGAATTTGTTCAAGAACCAAAGCCAATTGCCAACTCACATCATCCAAATGCTGCCTATTCAACAGGTTCACCACAACCTGGGAGTCAGATTCACATATGATCTGACGACATCCCAATTGACTACCCCTCTCCACAACCAATAAAATGGCATGCACTTCCATTAAATTATTATTATGAAGCCCCTTATAAATAGAGAAGATAAACTGAACATCTCCAGAACTATGCCGACCAACACCACCAATGCTAGCATGACCCGGATTTCCATGAGAAGAGCCATCCAAGTTGATTTTTAGGACTACTTGAGGAGGAGGGGACCATCTCCCCTCCCTATTCACCTTCAGGGTAGGATGTCTACATCTGTTGCACATAAGCTGCCATTGTGGAGGAGGAAGATGAAGACGATTACAACTACCAACATCACGAGGGTCCACTGACGCAGTCAGATCACACTTAGCCGCAATAGTTTCCCCCAAAGAATGTAGAATTTTCTACCACAGGTGAGGGGCCATCAAGAATGCATCTTGAAAAATCTGCCTATTCCTCTCCAACCATAGGTTCCAAATAATAAAGGATGGACCAAGAACCCAAGTAGCTTGAAGAAAGGAGGTAGAAACAGGGGCACTGCCCCACCATTCCATAAACTCCACCAACAAGGAAACATGCTAGTAGGCCATATTCCACACCCTCCACCAGAAGTTCCAAATCTCCCTAGCATAGGAACACTGGAAGAAGAGATGGGAGACACTCTCATCACAGCCCCGACACAGAACACACATAGAAGGGCCTTGGAAACCACACTTACATAAATTATCCCAAGTAAGACACCAATTTTGAGCCACTAACCACATGAAGAAATTGCACTTGGGCCATGACAACTTTTTCCAAACTTGCTTCCACCAAGGGACCTCAATATCCCCAAACAATTTCCTACCCAACTACTTATACCTAGTAGACGTAGAGTACTTACCAAACAAATCTGAACCATCCCAAGCCAAGACATCAGGTCCCCTCAAAGAATTACAAGCACAGGAAGCCAAAAGCTAGGAAATCTCATGCCTATCCCCCTCAGACCTGCTAGGTGGCCACTCAGAAGGATGCTTCCAATGAAACCTTACCACCAAACCACAATGTTACACTACCTTATAATACTCCACAGTATCCCAACAAGCCGCAGTAAAAACATCACAAAGGGATGGGAGGTGAGAGAAAGAAAAGAGAATCTGGGGTGACCATCCCATGAATCTGACCAAAAAAGAGCCTGTGACCGTGAGTAATAGATCCAAAAGAGTGTACACTTAATCAACTGTTCCCTCACTTTCAAAGTATGCCAGATCATAGAACCAATCCCTTCCAAAGGATAGCGAGGAACCTCAGAAGAAGCAACACCCCGAAGATATTTATGGTTGAAAATACGAGCCCATAACTGATGTTGATTAGTACACCAATGCCAATAAAGCTTGGCAGCAAGAACTTTCCCATTCAAAATAGCAGAGTGTAGACCAAGACCACCCTCTTGCTTTGGTCTACAAAGAGATTCCCACTTAACAAGGCTCCACTTTGAAGACAACAAATTACCGCTCCAAAGAAATTAACGTGAGAGAGCATCAAATTCCTTAAGGAAATACATTGGAGATGCTTGAACAAAGCACCTATAGATGGGAAAGGCTTAGATAACAGACTTGAGAAGAGTCACTCTAGTAGTTGTAGACAACCACTAATGAGTCCAATGAGTGACCTTTTTCCTTAGCTTATCAAGCAAGAACTTCTAGGAGGACCTGGGCTAATGACCAACTACAAGAGGAATACCCAAATAGAAAAAGGGAAGAGACCCAATTTGAAACTGTAGAATAGCAACAATCCGCCACTAGATAGCCTGAGGAGTATTAAAGAAGAAGATAGAAGACTTCTACTCATTGAATTTCTGGCCCGAAGCTACAAAGTAGATATCTAAGGCTTTCTTAAAGGATTCAGCCTCCTGAATATGAGCCAAACCCATAAGAGAGGTGCCATCCACAAACTGGAGATGAGAAAGAGTTGGCAAGCCCAACCCCCACTGCCACCCATGAATCAAGTTTTGAGAAACCCAAGATTTAAGAAACTGACCCAGCCCCTCTGCCATTATAATAAACAAATAAGGAGAGAGAGGGTCCCCCTAATGAAGGCCCCTAGTAGCCCCAAAAAGCTCTGAAGGTTCACCATTCACAATAACTGAAAAAGAGGAAGAAGTCACACAACTCAAAACCTAGCTCACCCAATTAGGAGAAAAACCAAACGCCAACAAGATCTTTTGAAGAAAACTCCATTTAACTCTGTCATAAGCTTTGGCCATATCCAACTTGATAAACATAGACCTATCCTTAGAGGTTTCCATGGAATGTATGACCTCAGACGCAACCACCACCCCATCCAGAATTTGATGACCCACCACAAAGCTGCCTTGCACCTCAGAAATGATCATAGGCAAACAAGATTTGAGCCTCTCAGCAATCAATTTTGTATAATGCTAAACTTGAAATGTGAATGTTTGAATAAGATTTTATAAAATTCTAAACTATGGATGGTGTGACCAGTGCCTACTTCTGTTGGGCTAATGGAGTCAAAAGGTAAATGATATGTATTTCCCCTTTTTGGTTTAACTCTAATTGCTAGGCACTTTTGAGAATGAGGTTCTATGACTGGCATAAAACTTCACTAAATTTATGATTTGCATAAATTGTGTTGGAATATTTCCTTACCAGGTTCTTCTTCAATTATCCAAAATAAATATTTAAATCGCTATGATTCATCCAACGGAATTTAAATCTGACTTGCAAACACCAATTGATTAATTCACACAAAATGGGAATACATTTCGATAAATCACAAATATACTTGATATGCTGATTTAAATGATTGAAAGACCTCAAGTTGGAGACAACCAGATAAAAATGTAAATAATTGCATCACAACAACTGAACACCAAGAAAGGATTTCACCAAATCTATGTATTCTTCTCCATTATATAATTTTAAAAGATTTTACAATATGCAGAATGATGTTTTGTTTTAGAAATAGTTCACCCTATCCAACTACCTAACCTACTTATTATTTCTCCTCCTTGATTTCATTTGAAATATATATATTATTTTAGGGTTACAACTCTTCTCAGCATCTGTCTGGTACAACTCTTCCTTTCGGTGCAACACTTCAGAAAATAAAATATTTAATTAGTTGCCTTTTGGCAAATTAAATATTTTTAATCTTTGTTAACTTTGTCTACGTGAAAATCACTTTGCAATAAGCCTTAATTCCTTTGTTGGCGATATTTACTTTTTCACTCCAAAAAGTAATTACCCACCTTTTAACTCCTTTAGTGAAAATATTTCCCATCCTCATGAAGGTATTTTACTTTATATTTTATTCGTTCATCTTTATTCAACAAAAATAATCACCCACTTCAAAGCCTTTTTTTTTTCTTTAGTTTTCTCATGAAAATTTGCTTTCAATCATTTAAAATATATTCTAGGTAAAATAAGTACCCTACCTTTGGTGAAAATATTTCATATTTCAATGAGAATATTTTACTTTATGGACAAAATATTTTATCTCTCCATCTTCACCTATATTCTATAATTTCTCATTTTATTACTCTCGTGATTTCATTCATTTTAGATTTTACCCATATTGTACGGATAGAATTTTTTTGAATATTTATTTCCTCCTTCAATCTATCAGCATGACAAGCTCTCACTAATAAGACTTTAATCCGACTTTGATTCTCTTGCCGATAAATCTCTTCATTGCTTATTTATTTTCCAAATATTTTACAAAGTTTAAACTTTATAAAATATTGAAATATTTAGGGTTTTGAAAACATCCATATTCATTTTAAAACATAAATAATGTTTTAAAATATGTCATTTGAACTTTAGAACTTCAAAAAGAATTTTTCAATTTTGGTTGGAGAGCAAATAAATTAATTTCACTGCGGGCACACGGAGTATCTTGGAGCCACAAAAATTTGCAAGGGACCGTGATCAATTATTTTGGAATTGGGTTTCTAATGGATTTTGAACAGCTCACCAAATCAAAGTACTTCCTTCGTAAACTGACCGTATAAAAGCATGTAGTGAAAAAAATAAATTTTAAATTAATGCACCAAATGACCTCAGAATTCAATGAATTTGAAATTGGAGATATTTGAGGCCAAAACACCGACTAGGTCATTCTTAGAATTTCAAAATTTGCAAATTTTTTGGAGTTAAAATTAAAATACATACCATAACTCCTTCAATGACCATAAAAATGCATATACATGTTGAGTTGTGATAAGAGAGTATGCATAAGAGTGTATGCTCGTCAAATGGTTTGATATGAAGTTTTAAGAATTTCAAACTATAAATTTAAAAAGTTGCTTACTCGGTCGGGCGACTGGAGATAGAAAGCTCCTGCGCCTGCTGTTGGTTGCCCATGGCATGTAACAGGCCGGGGCTGTTGCATAGGGATTGAGGGGAGTTGGGTGCAGAGGTTTGGGGGCTGTGCGGGGTGAGGGAAGTGGGAGGTGGAAGTGGTGTGGGTTTTGAGAGGGAGTTTTGGTGTGGGTTGGGTGCTGGGTTTCAGTGTGCAGGTATGGTAGAGGCTTCCAAAAGCCTTGTGCCTACTGGGCCAAAGTCTTCTCATAATTTTTCGGCAGCCATCACTACTAGATTTGACACCATTTTCTGATGGGCGTTCGTCGGTTGTTCAACAAATCTTTGTCGGAATAGCAACACAATGGCAAAAATCTTTCTGTCGCTATTTTTTCGTTGCAAGGCTGACAACAAATTAAATGTCAAAATAATGGCGAAGAATCGTCGGTCGATGACATCATGAAATACCTCAGGATTTCATCAGAATATCGATAAAAAGTTTGTTTATCCACCAACGAATTACACCAAAAGTTCGTTGTCGGTTCGACGAAATGGGCAAGTAGTAGCGTGGAAACAACAGAGGACGTTCATCTAAATTGCGATGAAATACTCAAGCAATAGCTTCGAAAGAACACCAAAAGTTCGTCAAATGTGCGACGAAATAGGCAAGTAGTATCGCCGAAACAACACCAAAAGTTCGTCGACTTTGCAATGAAATTAGCAAGGAGTAGCATCAGAAGAACACCGAAAGTTCGTCGAAAGTGCAATGAAATGGGCAAGTAGTAGCATCGAAACAACGCCAAAAGTTCATCGACTTTGCGACGAAATTAGTAGGGAGTAGGGTCAAAAGAACACCAAAAGTTCGTCGAAAGTGCGACAAAATGGGCAAGGAGTAGCATGGTAGCAATGCTGAAATATCATGGGAAGGGTGACGAAATGGGTAGGGAGTTACGACGAAATTGTCGTCACAGCTATAGCAACTTCGTTGAGCCTTTTTGTTGATTCATCGGTGGTTGTCATCGAAATTGCGACGAAAAGCAATTTTTTTTTTTTAAATATTCGTGGAAATGTACCATTGCAGAGACTGATGACTGATCATACATACAGACTACATATTGGTTTGAT
>VDFB02353493.1:361155926-361170753 GCA_007258455.2 Sequoia sempervirens | reverse complement strand
TTCAATTTTGCATACTCCTCCTTCATTTCTTCAAGATTAATAGGAACCAAGTCATCACTTGGCTCACTCAAATCAAAAGTTTGTTGGATAACATATCTGTTAATTTCCAATAGAACCCCTCCATCATTATCTCTGATTACCCGTGTGATAGGGTCATATCTTTTGGCCACTGCTCTAAGTAAGTCCACATCAGGGAACACATTTAGAACAACCAGCTTTCCCATGTCATACCTCCATCTATTTGAAAAAGGATGAGGCAAATTCCTCTATCCATACCATAATCTGAACATTTCTAAGCCTATGAGTGGAACCCTAGCATCAACAATGTTGGAATTATAACACACCAACCCCTCCCCTAGGATTTTCCCTCGCATCAACACCAAACCTTTCCTTCTCTCATTTGTTGATAATGGAAATTGATCTAGGAAATCATCGTACAAGTTTCTTTTCAAATACTCAATGTGGCCAGAGTGCTGCTTGGTTGGCGCCATTTTTGACAAACTAGGGCCTCACTACAATGTTACACTTGAAGTGGCTATGACTAAGCAAAGATAGGAAATTATAGAGTAAAAATATCGTAATTCCTCACAATTTATGATTAAACAATAGCCCTAACAAAAGATTTTAATGAACTCAATGACAAGCATAGTAGACCCCCCTTTCCAAAATCTAGGTACATAATGACTGGGAAACAGAGAAAATTAACTCATGGTTTTTTGGCACAAACTCTAATTTTTGGCAGCAGTTGCTCATAATTTCACCTTTGGCTTTGAAACTATTTTCACAAAATACTTAGATGCTTTGTGATATAAATGAGATGAGTAAATTGATTTTATGTCGATCAAATTCTGCCAGTGGATGTCTCATCTGCCATTAAAGCTCACTCGCGGGCTGCATGAATGACTCCAACCATAATTTTATACATATTTAAATTTGAGCCGTTGATCCTTCAGTTTGATCAAATCATCGACGACCATCTTCGAAATAGGCTGGCATAATCGCCAACACGGCAATAAAGGGGCCCACTATGTCATATGCTGCAAAGGAATTCCATGTGTCAGTTGCCCACGATATCACAATCCTTTGATTTATCATCGTGGGATGGCGGGCACCATCGATCTTTTTACCATAAAGCCTGCTCCTTCAAAAATGGTCTCTGTCTTTTCCTTTAACTGTCGAGCAAATTTTCCCTTAAAATCATAACATCTGCATTGAAATAAAACACGTGCATCTTACAAGCGCATTAGTAATCCGCCCCATAATACATTTAAAACCGGTGAACGCTTTCTTCACTCCTTAGGCTTCATTGGATGAGACACGTGGCAGGCACCCGCGACATTGCGATCCCAAAATTCCTAATCACGGGATGGCAGGCATCATCAATCTTGAAGAGATAGCTCATCAATGGTCACACAGATTTCATCCTTTATGAAGGGAACGTGGCACCCACCCGTGATATCGTGATCCCTATAATCGCTGATCGCGGGATAGCGGGCGCCGTTGATCTTGTTCCTTTAACACAGTTGCCAACCATGTCATTAACCTTCGAGCAACTTTTCCAGCGAGATTATAACATATTCGTGGATTTAGAACATATGCATCTCGAGAACACTTTAGTAATCCGCCCCTTAATACATTTAAAGCCGGCTAGTGTTTCCTTTACTCTTTAGGCTTCATCAGATGAGACATGTGGTGCCTGCCCATGATTTCACAATCAACCCAAGCACCATCGCGGGATGGCGGGGAATGGCTCAGATCAAATGGTAGTTGGTCAGCGATAGCTCAAATTTGATCCCCCTGATAGGACATGTGGCGCCCACCTATGATTTCACGATCCTTGAATTCCCAATCACAGGATGGCAGGCATCGTTGATATCTACAGGAAATAGATCAACGGCAACACTAAATCAACCCTTGAGCTCCCTCGGATAGGACACGTGGCGCCCACCCATGATTTCGCGATCGTTGAATTCCCGATCACAGGATGGCGGGCACCGGATATCTGTAGGAAATAGATCAATGGCAGCACTAAATCAACCCTTGCAAAATAAAACATTTATTAAAAGGAGAAGTAGGCATTACTAGGCGGATGACAAATCAAAAAATTATATTTATAGAAGAAAAATAAAATTAATCTACAATTTGTTTTATAATTTCACTTTTAATAAGCAATGCAGGTTGTTCATTGTATTTGATCTGAATATATAGATTGTTAATTTTGAAAGGACAATACATGTTTCTTATTTGTAACAATTTGTCTTATTTTTGGATATTGTTTACGGTATTACATGTCACCATTTGAAAAATTTCAAGATTATTATTAAGTTGTTATAATATCAACATTGTTGCTAAAACATAGTAGACACAACAAATAAAAAACATGACTATTCTTGCACGATTTGGCAGGAACTTCGCTGCTCTGCAACTCTTGTTAGTTTTTGGATATCATCATAATTAATAAATTTAAAACTTATCAACTTCAAGTATTTTATATTTTGTATATACAAATGAAAAAAATACAATATAAAGAATACTTTTAAATTTAAATTTTAGTCTTTGATTGTTGAATTATTTTAAAAGGATCATGTACTTCTTTTTAATATTTAATTAATTTATATCACATAATCATTATAATTTAATTAATTATGAATTTAATAATTAAGTAATAAATATTCTATGAATTTTAGAAAATAGAATTTAGTTTAATTTTAAAATGAAATTTAAGTTTTTAAATATTGTGTTGATTTGATTATTTATTTGCTTTATGATTGGTTATTCAAACTTAAAGAACAACACAATTCAACTAAAAAATATAAAAATAAGCATGTAAAATATTTTATGATTTTTTGAAGTTGGAATTTAATATGATTTTACAAAATGAAATCATTTGGATGCAAAGAAATAAAAAAGGTTATTTTATATATTTTTTCATTTCTTAATTTATTCTCAAATTATAATTATTTATTGGTGAATTATTTTGAAAATAATATTTAGTTTTATTTAATTATATTAATTATAGTAGAATGATCAACCAGTATACCAATGCATTGCAAATAATCCCCGCATACACCAAATCGAACCTTTACAGATGTATACATTAGATGGGATGTAGTTTTATTTAATTTATTTATATTGAATAATTAATATAATTTATAAACTAATATCAAGAAATAAATAACCTTAACCCCAAGATTTATACTAGAACTCTAATTGAACCCTAAACCTAACCCTAATTCAACACTAACAATAGGATTTAATTACGGTTAGGGTTAGAGTGAGAATTTAATTATGGTTAGTGTTACGGTTAGAATTAGAGTTTAATTAGGGTTAGGGTTAGGATTCAATTATGATTATAGTTAGGGTCAAATCTATAAGCTAATATTAAGATATTCAGAACTCTAACCCTCACCTAACCTTAATCTCCATCCTAGAATGCTAATTAAACCCTAATTGAACCCTAAAAATAAGGTTCAATAAGAGTTAGGGTTAGGGTTTAACAAGTAGGTCTATGGTTGGAATTAGGGTTCAATTACCTGGTTAGGGATAGAATTTAATTAGTGTTATGATTAGGGTCAAGTTCAAGTTATAGTTAGGGTTTATTTAGGCTTATTTTGGTTAATATTACAATTGGGGTTTAACTAGAATGCTAATTGAACCCTAATTTAACCCCAACAACAAGGTTCAATTAGAGTCGGGGTTCAAGTTCAATTAGGGTTAGGGTTGGAATTCAATTAGTGTTATGATTAGAATCAAGTTCAAGTTACAGTTAGGGTTCAATTAAGCTTATTTTAGTTTAGTTTACAATTAAGGTTTAATTAGAATTAGGTTTATGGTTCAATTAAGGTTAAGGTTAGGGTTCATTTAGATTAAGGTTCAAGTAGGGTTCAATTAGGATTTAATTAGGGTTATGATTATTGTTTAAATGAGGTTAGGGTTAATGTTAGGATTGGGATTAAAATTATTAATCTAGAGATAAAACTTGAAGCTAGGTTAGAGCTATGGTAAGTGGTAGAGTTAGGCTTAGAGTGGGGTTTAATAAGGTGGGGTACAATAATGGTATAATAATATTGGTTAATTTGCAAGTCATGACCATGCTAGATGTAATTTGGTTTAAAGACCCCTTGTTGAAGCCCACAAGACATTTATTTCTATATACCTTAGATATTGTTCATATTTATTATCATTGTGTTTGACCTCATGAGAATGCTTCAGAGTAAAGTACACCTTGCAAATCCACCTACACCAGGAGAACCATTCAATCTCTCAAAATTTTATTGTTATTCTGGAATGATTATCAAATTGGATATGTCCAAATCCTTTAATAAGTTGACTTGGCAACTTCTATACTACATATACCTCTTGTCAACTTCAACCAGGGGAGTACTAATTGCATAATGAATTGTCTTCTTTTTCAATTCGATTAATCATCCCCCATAGGGTCTTCTTCATAAATTAGGGGATTAAGTTAAAGAGACCCATTATCATGTTTTTTTTCCATCAAAATGGTAGAGGCCCTTAGTGTAGAACTTATACTAGCTAGTATGTTACAAAAATTTACATGACTTCCAATTCTAGTAGCACAAGCCAGTACATAGTGTTTGCAGATGTTACCTGACTTACAAGATAGATGAGTTTCTAGAGGAGATGCAAATAAAGACAACTTTTCAATTTGTTTTAGTGTCCAGTGTGGAGTATCTAAAATTTATTGTTAATTATGAATTTGACATTGACATATATCATTGAACTAAGATTGATACTACTGTTCTGATTCATTGGCGATAATTATTGGATCAGTGTGAAAAATCTAGAGATTTGTGTTTGACTGCAAAGAGTTATCTCTTGTGATTTATCAACAAATTATTATTTCTATTTGTGGGCTTCTTACACAAGACAATATATTTATGCATTTCTTGTAGAGTCTATTCTAATTGATCATAATAAAAAACTTCTAATTTTGAAAATAATATAACATAGAACCAAATAGCAGTGAAAATCCCAAACAAAGATTGTCAAGGGTGTATCTCATTTAGTTTTTATTTAATCTTTCTCTTTATGTCTACAATTTCTTGAAGTTTTTCTGATCATCCAAATAATTTAACGTTGATGGATATGTAACACATTTAGTTCATTCATTCCCTAGTTCATCATATTTGGCAGAGAGCATGCCTATCTAGACATGGCCTTAGAATTTGGTTGACTTATCCAGAGATAGTGATGTCAACAAAAGTTCAAATGAGACAAGAAGATTTGGAAGCTAAGGTATACACACATCAATGTCTAAAGTTAAACAATTAATACTAGATAAACATCAGTTCACCACGATTGATGGAGATGCAATGATGCAGTAGTTGTGATTTCTAGATAGTAGTGACAGAATTTGGTTCATAATTGTAGTTTGAAACCTTGCAATACTAATTGATCTTGGCTTAAATCACGGTAGGGTATGACACATTCCTAACGCCTTTTTCAAAAATTTTGTAAGTAAAAAGATGGATTATTATATAGCAAATTAATGCGGTATTGGCATGGTGTGATGGTTTATAGGTGGCGTTGTTGTTCTTGCCACCAAGGTTCAAACCCCATTGGGGTGGTATTGTTGAATGGTTGTATCCGTTTCATAGCTCTGGTCAAAAGCATTTACCCTTGAATAAAAAAGAAATTAAAATATATATATATATATAGCAAATTAAAACTATTGCTTCTACTTTTGTATGATCCTAGTGCTAAAAGAGAATACCAATTAGTTGGTCATGTTTCCTATGAAGAGGATTCAAGAATAACTTCATTAATTAATCCTCTACCTTGTGGACTTGGTCTAATGAATATTGCAATGCTTTTTTCCACTACTCTACAATCAACAAAATGAGCATATGGGTTCAATTGAGATTTCTGATGTTTGATCCAGGCCTTTTGCAATACACAACAAATACAAACAAAACTATTCTAAAACTTTATGGTAGGAACTTCGCTGCTCTGCAGCTCTTGTTATATTATAGCATTCATAACTTAAACCTTTTTTATACACAATGTCAAGTTAACTATAAATTGTATAGAATTTAGATTTGCTATATCTCTCATATATCAGCATAGGTAAATTTGAAAATATTTTAAATTATATAATTTAAAAAAATTGAATGAATTTATAGAAGATTATTTTTATTAAGGTGGTAGAATCTAATCCCAATACTAACATTAATTATAGGGTCTAACTATAACCCCAACCTAAAACTAACACTAATTAACTTCAAACCTAACTCTAATTTTATATCCAACCCTAAACATTGCTTTATGATTCTAAAGCTAGCATTGTGAGCCCCTAATTGAACAATAATCCCTAACCTAATATTAACCCTTGCTAATTGAACCCTAACACTAACCCCAAGCTCTATCATAGAGACAGCAATCTTTACCCCAACCCCAACCCTAATCCTATTAGAATCCTATACCTAATTTTAATTAAGTCCTAACCCTATTTGAACCTTAAGCTTAATTGAACTCATGTTTTAGGGTAAGGGTTCAATTAAGGTTAGGGTTGAATTATGGTTATGATTAGGGTCAAAATTCAAATAAGATTATGGTTGGAGTTTAATTAAGGTTGCTATTCACTTAGGGTTAAGGTTCAATTGGTATTCAATTTGGGTTAGGGATCAGTTACGGTTATAATTCAATAAGGGTTTAATTAAGGTCAGTGTTAAGGTTAGTCTTAAATTAGGGCTAGGATTGCAGTTAGGGTTCAATTAAGGTAAGGGTTATTGTCTATTTTAGGGTTAGGGTTCAATTAGAGTTCTCTAGGGTTTGATACAATTAGGGTTACGATTACAGTTCAATTAGTGTTAGAGTTAGGGTTATATCTGAGAGTTGATCGAGTTAGGTTCAAGGTTTAGTAGTGTTAGAGTTAGGGTTGCAATAATAAAATTTTCATAATGATATGGAAGGCATTCAATTGGATTCATACAAATGCATAGTAAGAATTGGTAATTAAGAATTCTCTAGAACTAAAGTTATAACAACAAATACAATCCTTAGCTTAATCATTTGTTCTTGTTAGGGTTGGGATAAAAATTTAATGGGTCCAACTAAGACTTAGGAAATAAAACCCTGCAGAGGAAATAAAGCATTAAAATCAAAGTTGGGTTTTAATTTTAATCCGATGACGTAAGCCTAAGCCATTAACTCTAGTGGTCATGTCGCCGACGGCTTAGCCAAAGCCTTTCATTAAATACTAAGCGTACAATGTGTAGGTTTTTCTGGGTGCATTATGGGAGAAGATCTAGGTGCTTTCCAACTCGCAGACCTAAGGTGTAAATACATTATTTGGTGCAAGGTCAGCAAAGGAAGATGTGTGTCTGTATGGGAGGAATGTAGGGCCCAATCTCCACTATTGAGCTCATAACCCGTGGTTTTAGATCGACAACGAAGATCAAAGCTAATGTAAATCTCTGTTCCCTACTAGGCAAGAGGGAAGATGAAGGTTGGTGAAGCATTAATGAATTATTCCTTGCTTGTGTAGACACGTCGATCTCAGTATGTGAAGATGTTGTTGTTGGCAATCATGAAGGGTGATCTTTGGATTCTCAGCTCCTAGTTAAGCGGTGAAAGCGGTACATACGCTGCCAAATTGCCATGTTTGCACATGCATTTTTACTAAGCATTGATGAAGGTTGCCATTACCTCGCACAATAAATAGAAGAGGAATTTACTACTAATAGTGTCATTCTTGTAGCAGTTAGAGCACTTGGGTTGAGTCTAATCAAGTTTGAGTGCTTGTCTGAGAAGAGAAAATGAGTAAGTCAGTAAGGAGGTATGTTCGTTTGAGCTCACAAAAGCTCGGTCCTTCTATTTAGGAAGGTACTTTGGTTGAAAAGCCCATGCTTGTGCCCACTAGATGTAGTAGAAGGTTGCAATTCTAGGATGTTGCTGCTCAACTGGTAGATGACAAAGGCAAGTAGTCGGCAGTGTGCTCCATTACTAGTGTTGGTAGGAAAATAAAGTATGGGTGGCATGGCTCCTCTGGATGCCAACACTCGCCCATTGACCTTACGAGCAACACTTCTGATGATGTAACCAAGACCAACTCGGACTACTGTCGGTATTTACCTCTCTTCAATCACGGTCTATTCTCTGATGACAAAGAGATAGTTGTGGTGCCATTGGTTGTTAAAACCCCAAGTGGACTGACTTGAACCGTATTGGGCAAGGACAAGAAAGAAGACGAGGCTGAGAGTCTACCGTATTGGGCAACAACTAGAAGCGGGCGTGTATACCAGGGTCAGAGTGTTGGTAAGGGAATGGTGGCGGGTAAATAAGAAGTTGATGGTGCAGCCATTGGCAATTTTTTTCCTAGTTTTTTGCGTGGATAGCGACAAGGGAATTTTGATGACAATTTGTGTTCCCCTATTCTTTTACGCTACCCCAGTCCATGCACTATAAATGTTTTGCAGATTCAACGTGTAGGAAGTTTTGAAATGAAATTCAAATGCAATGGAGAATTTTGTTCAAATTAAAACCCCAAGCCGAGGCCAGAGCTGTTGTATTGGAGGCAGGACAAGAAAGAAGCCGAGAGTCTACCGTATTGGGAAACAGCGGCGTGTATACCAAAGGTCACGAGTGTTAGTAGGCGGGGTGAAGTGAGGTAAATAAGAAGTTGCTATATGTGGTGCCTTGGTGGCAATTTAGTTTTACTTTAGTTTTTGCATGGATAGCGACAGGGATTTGATGACAATTTGAATTTCCCCTATTCTTTTCACGCTACCCGATCCATGCACTATAAATGTTTTCGCAATTCAATGTGTGTGTGAGGATTTTGAAATGAAATTCAAATGCAATGGAGATTTTGTTGAATAAGGGAATTTGTGGTGAAATTACATTTGAGCCTGAAGCTTGTTGCTCCCTTGTCATATAAAAGGGAATTCAAGGCTCATTTGTAGGGAGAGAACTAATGAAAGCTCTAGCTAGGTTTTGAGTTGAATATATGGGTAGAAAGATATCTGTCCTCTGATGAGGAAGTGATATCTGTGGTGCCATTGGCTGTTAAAACCCCAAGCGGACGAAATAGAATAGATAGCCTGTTTTGAGTTTTGGATGAATATATGGAAATTATCTTAAATTGTATGTAGATATGACTTATAAGCATGAATAAATGTATAATTCTGAAAATTTATTTTCTCTCCTTGTGTGGATTTGGTGAATTTTTGAATGAAATGTTAATGAGAGTGTCATTCTTCTTTTGAGAATTTGTTCAATTGTGTGTCTATGTTTTCTTTGATTGAAAATCAATTAAATGCTTAAATGGAGTCATAAGTTTACAATTATTTACAAAGAGTTTGATAAGTAGTAATATATCCAGGAGAATTGGGCTCCATATTAAAGGTATTATGAGGGGCGGGGCTTAGGCCTCTGAGGGGTACACTCCTTAGATGCAGCACCATGTGGGGCCCTCTTAACCCAACCTCTCTCTCATTTCTGTAGCATTTCTTTAACCGCACCATTTCAAATCTATGTTTCCGTAGTACTCCACCGTTGCAGTTTACACTTGCCATTCCCATTCCCGTTCTCCTTCCATAGTTGTTCGTGTTTTCCATTTCCACTTTACACATTTGCTCGGTCATTAGATTTGGGGATATAGTTTTAATCCCACATTCATTTCATTACATGAATTATGGTGAGTGTTCCTTTTATATTACGAAGTATCGGTTCATTTTCTTTGTTAGGAAATAGAAAAGATTTATCTTTCTTATAACTTTAATAATAACTTTTTTTTTAAAGATTATATCTTATTTATAATATTTATTAATGTTAATTATATTTAATTGTTTATTTTAATGAAAAAATGTTTATTATGTTTTATTTAAAAATAATATTATTTTTATATTAGATGATTGATATTTAAATTAAATGAATTAAATGTGATGTTTTTTGAGATGTAGATGTTGATTATTTGAAGTGTTAAAGAGGTTTTGGACTTGATTTTATAAAATTCTTTTAAATATCACGAATTAAGTGTTCTTTTCTTTGGTTGAATATTGTACAAATAAAACTAGTCTACAAGCTTCGTCTATAATTCCAATAATCAACTAGTAAAAAATTAATTTTTGAAATTGAATTTTATCTTTTAACATTTACACTTTATTATGGATTGACAATGTTTACAAACATCATTTTTTTTACAGCAAAGGCAGTAAGCCTATATATTTATATATTAATATAATAAGAGTGAATATACATAGTATTACAAAATCTACTAAATTGTGAGGCTTGTGTTATCTTCATTTAGATCCCTAGATGGTCAATAAATGTCTCAAAGTATTGCTTTGGTTCATATCCATGTATGAGAAACCGAACTAGTGTGCAAATATAAATCTATACCATAAGAATCAACTAGCAAATAATTGATGTTTAGAATTTAGTTGTGTTGATCTTCTAATATTAGATAGAAAGTGTTTAGTAATATTTTTAGGGAATGTGCTAAATTGTGAGGATTCTGTTCTCCTCAATTAGAGCCCTAACTAAACCAATTCCATGACATAGGAATAATGATTATAGACATGATGATATATGTTATGAGAAAATGTTATTACATTTCTCTCAATGAAAATGTTCTTTTGATAAATCCTCATTGTCCTAATAATCTTTGATCATTTTAAATGCTTAAATGATTTTTTTAAAGTAAAATACAACATGCAAATCAAGATAAACATGCATTAGGTAAGATCACAATGATTAGTGGGAGGGTGTTGTCAAGATTTAAATTGAATTTAAATTTTAAATGTGTAGGGTTGATAATTACTACGTCAAGTTTGCACTAGTAGATCTTATGCAAGGTAGGGTAATGTCATGAGATTAATTCACACAAGAATATCCCACTTGTAGACTCGTTATTGAACAAAGGACAATCTATTCAAAGTTTACCAAAAATAGTAATGAAAAGGGCATGAATAAATATTTTTTCTCTAAGATTGATGTGCATGTTAACTTCTATTATGGTGTATGTTAAAGTAAACAAGATATCAATGGGGAAGCCTATTTTAAGTGATTTTCAATACTAAAAGATATAGATTTACTTAAAATATATATAGTTTACAATTATATTCTCCTTCCAATAGTAACTCCATAAAAGCATACAAATTTAAAAATATGTAATGAATAACATATATCCAAACATTTAAAATAAATATGAAATTTTTTGTTTTAGTTGTGTATTTGTATCAATTTTATATATATATATATATATATAATTACTAAATTCTAGATAGATTCTTATTTTCTCACTATTTGGAGATCATTATTTAGTTCCTTTTTTTCCCTCAATTTCCTTATATAATATTACACCTCTTTCAATGCAAAAGAGTCCATATCTAATCACTTGCTCAGCCTAGATTTCATAGGCTTTTCCAAATGACTTATATTTGTTAAACCTTTCAATCACACAATTATCAATACATAATATCTCTAAATCATCAAAAACCAAAGGTCCATCTAATGCATGTGTTAAAATATTTAAATTATTTTTAATATAAGAAGTTAATATATGCTAAAAAATTTAATTGATAGGATCTTGCTAAAAAAATTCTCTGCTATCAATTGAAAAATAGGATTCCAATGTTACCAACTCAAGGTCCCTATTCCAGGTTGTGCAGAAAAAAGAGCCTTTGATGGAAGGAGATCAAAGAATTGATTCAATAAGATTTTATCTCCATCTAATCTCAATTGCATGAGTCCTTGAATGAGGAGTTGGTGAGATTCAAGCATAATTTGAGAATATTGTAAATTAAGAAGATTCATGGTTTAAAAGTTAGGGCTAAAATAAATTGGCTAGAAAATGGAGATAAAGGCTTTGATTTCTTCTTTAATTATATAAAGGAGAAAAATGCTAGGAAATAAATTGGATCAATCTAGGTGAATAATCAACATATAAATGGTCTTTCTTTGGTTATAAATGAATTTCGATCTTTCTATTAAAATATTTTCTTTGTTGAAGATAGCAATGTGGACTATAAAAGATCCCAAGATCATTGTGCACAAGTCATCCCTAGGAAAATCAAAGAGGAAGAAAATGATTGGCCTACTAGAGATATCTCTAAGGATGAGATTGTAAAGGATATTAGAATATATAAAAAGGATAAATCTCCAAGTATAGATGGGCTTGCTACAATTTTATAATTTTTTTTTAACTAGATTAGGGTTGGGGTTAAGGTTCAATTAGGATAAGAATTAGTGTTAGGGTTGGGGTTAAGGTTCAATTAGGATAATAATTAGTGTTAGGGTTAGGATTAGAGTTCAACTATAGTTCAAAGTTAGGGTTATGGTACAATTAGGACTACTATTCAATAAGTGTTCCCTTAGGGTTATGATTAGAGTTATGAATCTACAATTAGGGTTCAATTAGGGTTATGATTAGAGTTATGAATCTACAATCAGGGTTCAATTAATGTTCACTTAGGGTTTCTTTCTTGGGAAAAGTTTATTGTATGGTACATGTGTATTTTATAAAAATTAATATAGTAAGGGTAGTTGTAGATAATACTACATGTGATTTTCATATAGTATTAAATTGTAGATTAAAATTGATAATAGATTCCCTTCCTTCTTTTGCATTCTAAGCTACCATAATATATGGCCTTAAAATCCTATTCATATTTTGAGCTTTTCTAAACTATACAACACGACATCCAACAAAAAAATTGTTATGCATTTTTTCAAGCACAAATCCTTAGGTACTAATGTGTTACTTAGGTTAATTGTTTATTGCAATTAATACACACTAATATATATATATTATGGATTTGAGGAAAATATTCAAATATTTATATATATATAGAAAAATTTAAATGCAAAGAGTTCAAATTACATACCTTTGCTGTTAATGTTGATGAAGATACAAATGTTGATGAAGTGCCAAATTTAATGACATGATCTTCTAAAAATTGCAATATCTTTGCTCTATGTGGCACTTGAAATTTTCTACAAAACTATAGCTAACTCTACCTCCAAATTTGTGACTTTGGACCTATTTTGCATCAATAAATATGAGCTTTGACACATGCCTCCTAATCTAGCATACAATATGTGCCAAATGCTCAAAATAGTTGGGAGTAGTGTTGAGATTGGTGGATCTTTGGGAAGGTCCAATGCTTCACCTTTGTATCTCTCCCTATAGATAGAGGTAGAGATGAATATAGAATGAGAGAGGAAAAGGGATAAAAATAGATAGAGATATGGAGAGAGATAGAGGGAGAAATAAATATATAGAGAGATAGGGAGATAGAGGGGGATATATATATATATAGAGAGAGAGAGATATGGAAAGATAGTCTATATAAGGAGATATAGAGAGAGGGGAGAGAGAGAGAGAGATAAGTAGAGAAAGATATTAATATTTTATTTTTTTAGTATGTAATTTTTAAACCATTTTCCTATATATTTAGTATTAAGATTTTACATCTTTGAACAATTCAATATATAATACAAATAAAAATATAGTTAATAATTTAATTAACTAGCACCTATATTAATTAATAATATATGTAAAAGCAATTTTAGAGAGTTATCTTTATCAAGATGCACATTGACTTGAAAAGAAATGCTTATTTTCATGAATATGAATTTGGAAAGCAATCAATTTGATTTATTCATTATTGTTTGTGTCATTTGTTTATCTCAATTCCCATATATAAGGGTACACATTTGAAATTTGAAATCATACCAACAATCTGTAACAACTTAATCGACCAAGAACAATAAATTTAAAAGCAAAAATGTTCATCAATCATTAGATTTAGTATTGACAGCATCAAAGAAGTATATTATGACAAAATGGAATTAACTAACTTAGATATATCTATTGAAAAGGACCTTTTGTATAATGTGTGAAAACTTAACATCATCTTGTTTTTCATGCTTCAAAATGTTCAATTCTTTTGTTGTTACACCCATAATTTCTTCTGCCACTTCTTCAAAAGTTGTAATCCAAGTCAATGAAGTATGGTCTTCCACTTTGCATTGAAGTATATATTTATAATCACATTTAGGGAAAGTTTTATCACATCTTCCATAATACCACTAACCATTTTCATTAGTGTCTACCTTCTTTTTGCAGTGCCTATCTCCAATTTTCAAGGGGCATGCTGTATAACCAAAATTTTCTACCTTAATGAAAGATAAGGTAGCTTTTATCACTATCCAATAAGGTTTACCAGAGTTGGCAAGGTCTTGATCCTGTATTTGTGAGATGCTAGGGTTAGGAACAAATAGGGTTAGTGTAATGTCCCCTTCTAGTTGACATTGACATATCAGCAGGATTAGCCTATTAATGGCTCTCGTAGGCTAATGAGGCATGGTGAGAGAGTCATCTGGTAGTCATTTGGTGTTTACTTGGTTCAGTATTTGATTGGAGTAAGGTTTTCCATCATATATCATTATTATTTCTATTTATGGAAACCTTATTTTATAATTTGATGTTGAGATGCACTTTATTAATAATATTATATTTTTTATATTTTGTAAAGTGAAAATTAATTTAAAATATTCTGGAACCTTCTAGAAGTCAAAAATAATATTATTTGTTAAGGCCGACCTCTAGAGGAAATGAATAAATAGACCATGAGGTCTCACTATTGGGCATCCAGATTTGATGTTGTTGAGTGGTGATTTCTTCTTGAGCATTTGTGGAGCCAAGTGGTCTATAGATAATCAATTGATCTTTGGGAACGAAAACTCCCATTGATTGCATAACTGAGGGAGTGAAATATCTCTTGAAGGGTTGCAGATTGGAGGTGATAATTCAGTCACTTCATCAAGAAAACTTTGTGGCCAAGGGCCAATTTTAAGG
>VDFB02353493.1:361139677-361155826 GCA_007258455.2 Sequoia sempervirens | reverse complement strand
TATTTGATTAGTACTCACTCATTTTTGAACGATTTTACTTGCTACTTGGGGCGCTCACTTCCTTAGAAGCCAACAACATTATTTGATGCATTTTGGAGGCTTGGTAGAATGGAAATTATTTTATATAAATTGTTATCTTCAGAACAAGGGTGGCTGAGTCTGCAGTTCGATTTGGGCTTGAGGAGTCATCATTCCATTTGGTATTTCTTGCTTCTTCAACTAGAGGAAAGGATGACTTCATTTCCAGGTTCTTTTTGAAACAATTTTTTCACATACTTGTATACTCAGATTTTTTGTTAGGGTTGTGATTGTACTTAGAAAAATATATTGATGAACATGAGATGTAATGCTAAGAGTCTTGGTTATTTGTTATTGTCATTGTAGTGATGCATTCATAATAATAGAGGATATATAAGTTGTTGATTACAATATTTGTTCTCGCAATTAAATTGTAAATGATATGATGCATGGCAAGTGTTTAACATAATGTCTACTTGTTGTAGCTAAACATTGCATACCTAGTTTCTCATATATTTGCATAGAAAATCCAAAAAGAATTGCATATTGCATGTAGATCAGATTGTGGGCATTGTAGGAGTGTTCAAATCAATCTTAGTACTCATTTCTATCAAGCAACTTCAAACTTAAACTCTACATCAGCAAGTTACAAGGTTGCACATGAACTGTTTGACAAAATTACAAGTAGCAAATTAGGGCAAATTGTGATCAGTTTGAGCAAGGCTCATTACAGTTAGGGTTGGGGTTCAATTATGGCTAGAGTTTAATTAGGGTTAGATTTCAATTAGGGCTAGAGTTTAATTAGGGTTAGGGTTCATTTAGGGTTAGGGTTAAGGTTATGGTTTGGGTTAAATCAGGGTTAAGGTTGAATTAGGATAAGTGTTCACTTAAGGTGATTGTTAGGCTTAAGATTGAGCTTAAGATTTACTTATATAGTATTTTGGTTAATAGAAACAATTTTGATTGATTTAATATTTTCTAAATTTATTATTGAATTTAAATCTTATAATTTATTCTCTAAATTCATTATAGAAATAATATATGAGAATTTATTCTATTGATTTTGAGGGTGAAAGTGTGGCTACATATATAGGGTTTCTATACATAGTATTTGTAGGAGAATGGTATCTCTATTTTGAATTATTATAAACATTGTTTCTATGTAGTAGTTTTTAAATTCATTTTGTTGTTATACTCTATAATTGGTAGTTTATATATTGTACTTTCTCTATACATGATATTTAGCAAGATTGGGGACACTAATAGAACGTTAACTTATTTTTTTTAAAAGAATAAGAAATGTATGAAAATTTAACAACATGAAAACCATGAAAATAAAAGTGAAAATAAAAATTTAACATAGTAAAAATGGTCAATCATGTGCCAAAAATGAAAAGAACCATTTGTTGTTACTCTAATATTTCAACCACATACTAAATTACCAAGTGGATTTTATAAATGTATCATGCAATTGGAGCACAATATTGGGAATCAATGTGAATGATTCTCATCAAGAAATTAGACAAGCTTTGAGATTGAAGGACCCAAACTCTTTGTAGGTTTTCAATGAAGGTTTAATTAGCTACTAATAGGAACAATAAGAAAATAGATATAGAGGGAAAATAAATCCTAATCTCTAAGAGTGTTGTGCTAAAAATTACATACACATCTCATAAATTTCAATAGAGACAGGAGACACATTTATAGAAATAAAGGAAAGAAATAGCTATTTAGATAGTTATTAATCTAGAAAAGATTAGGTCCTAGGTACTTCAAGAGATTAATAAAAATAAGTTTTAATTTATAATTTTTAAATTAGATAATTTTAAAATTATCATAGATGTAAAGATAAGATAAAATATTTTTCAACAAAACAAATAAAAATGACAAACAAATAATGTGATTAATCAAGAATAACATGATATTGCAAAAAATATAATAAATAAAAGAATATGCATAATTGTACATAAGCCATAAAAAGTCTAAATATACCTATCTTTATCAAAAAATAAAAATCTTTAAAATGAATAAAAATTATTAAAACTTATTAAGCTCCATGAACATAAGACATCTGCAAGGTCTTGCCGACTTTATTCTTAGAGGAAAATTATGACCAACTGGATTGAGGAATGTCTTCCAACTGAGCTCCCTAGAAAATATCACCATGTGTGTGATTTAATCCTGCAAATTTGATCAAAGGACAATTGATGAACAGTTGCGCAAATTTGATCCCCAGATGGGACACGTGTCGCTCCCCCCCGATATCACCATCCTACAATTCCCGATCACGGGATGGCAGGCAACCATTAATCTTGAAGGCATTTTGATCGATGCCAGCGTGAATTTCATCCTTCTGAAAAATAAAACATTCATTAAAGGGAAAGGGGACATTACTAGGCAGATGGAAAATTTCCTCGAGCCCCACCTTGTACAGTCCACATGGTAGCCGCCCGTGATTGTGCAATCAACCAAAGCACCATCGCGGAATGGCAGGGAACGGCTCAGATCAAAGGACAGTTGATGAATAGTCACGCAAATTTGATCCATAGATGGGACACGTGTCGCCCACCCGTGATATCGCCATCCTACAATTCCCGATCACGGGATGGCGGGAAACTATTGATCTTGAAGGCATTTTGATCGACGGCAGTGCGAATTTCATCCTTCTAAAAACTAAACTAGCATATATATACGCCGAAGGCATATCATATTTGGAAATAGCCAACCCAATTTTCACTATCAATGGTTAACAGGTAACTGCAATACACTTAAACGAATATCAGTCATTCATAATTTTTCATGATTTTTCTGCTGCTTTTTCCATGATTTCATCGGCACTCTCCAAAAAAAATTAAAAGTTTTTTCGCTGTTGTGTAGGCCCGCAAGTAGTACCTGTGCATGTATTGTGCAGTCGTTCACAAATTTCTTGAAAATTTTGGCTGTTTTCACCGCCTTTTACTACTTTCCTCGCTGTTATGGGTTTCCATTCCTTCGAACTCTTCTCGTACGCATGGACACAAATTTATTAAAAAAGTTGACGTGGCAGGAATTACTGTTTTTGACCGTTCTGAAAAGTACTTTCTGCGGGAGAGATATTAGAGATATTTATTTTTACCGCTAGCATTCCTTTTCACACTACACGAGAGTGAATTTTTTTTATTTCACCTCTATCCGTTTTGACAGTGCACAGGTGGTGATCGATTTATTTTTATTCATGCTGCTGGATAGTTTTCTTAGCCAACAAAAATCAATGTCTTCATTGCTTGGAAATTTGTGTCAACACTTGAAGATCTTCTAAGAAAAGAAAAATTGTAAACCCTTAAAAGAAAACCCTTACAGGACTGGAATTAGCTAATCGGTAAGTTAATTAAATCATGTTTTCTTATTTCTATATTTTTTTGAATATGATATACTAATTTAAGATTATTAATATAATATTAAGAATAATATATTAATAATAATATAATAATGATAATATAATCATAATAGTTTAATAATACAATAATTTAAAACTATTATTAATAATATAATATTAAGGATAATTATATTCTATTAAATATAACATTCAAAAACAATATTAATATATATAATAGTGAGAATAATTTAATATTAAGAATAATATGATATTGTAATAATTAGAATAATATAATAATAATATCGAAATTATTTATATATATATATATATAGATATCATTTTTTAATAATATATATAAAAAAGTTGAGAGATATCTTTGTGGAGGCCTATTTTTAATCAATTTGTCACATCAAAGTGCATAGGCGCCTCAAGATGGATATCTAAAATTATAAAGAGCATCATGTGCTTTCATTGTAGAAAAATAATAAATAATTTAATAATTTAAATATTAATAATATATTACTATTATTATTAATAATATATAAACAAAACTAACAATATAATAGTAAATATATAACAATATTATTATATAATAATTAATATACAAAAAAATAATATAATTTTTGTGGCCTCTCATGATGAACTTTTGAGGTTAAATATCCCCACTTATACAGATATAGTATAAATATAATATTATTTAAGAGAACTATATATTACACTATACTTTAATATTTACATTATATAATATGATTTAAATATATTCATTTTTTTTAATATAATCTAATCTAATATTTGACTAAATTATTAATAATATAATAATCATAATGTAACATAATGAAACTTTATATATTAATTATTTAAAAATATAACAATAAATACATTTAAAATAATAATAATACTAATAATATTAATAATAATTGCACAAATGCATGGAAAAAAATTATTTTTTTCTTAATTGACCTTCCACGCCTCTTCGGCGTACCCATTGCACACCAAGGTGCGATCGCTAGTTGATAATATATATAAAATATGCCGAGAGATATCCTTTTCAAGGTGTCTATTTTTTAATTGTTGAATAGGCACCTCAAGAAGGATATCTGTCAGTGCATTGTATATATATTACTAAATATATATATGCTAGTAGCAGTCACGATGCAACATGTGATATCTTAAATAAATTATATTAAATTACTATAATAATTAATATATTATAATATGGTAGTAAAATATTTGTAATTCAATTTTTAAAAATAATATATATAATTTAATATTTAAATGTTAAGTTAATATATATAAATATATTTTTTGTATATTTATAATATTATAATAAAAAAATGTTATATCATCAATATTTAGTTAGGATTATTAAAAAAATATTTAGTTAGGATTAGTTTTATGTGAGAAAATTTATTAAAAATAGAAACCCTAATCAAAACCCTAATTAAATCTTAACCCTTTTTGTAATTGTAACACTAACCCTAATCCTAGTTGAATTATAATGCCAACCCTAACACAAAAATTTATCGTAGAACCCTAACCATGATTAAACATCAATTGAACCTAACCCTAATTAAATCTTAACCCTTATTAAACCCTAAATCTAATAGCAATTAATCCCCAACCCTAACCCTAACCCTTACTCTAACATTGACCCTAATCTTAACTTATAACTATGAACTCTAATCTTAATACAAATATAGCCCTAATTGTGACTTATAACTCCTAACCCTAACCCTAATAGATACCTAACACTAATTCAACACAAATCGTAGCGTAAAGATCTATCTTAGAATCCTAACCCTAACCATAACCCTTATCTTGTTGAGATTCAACCCTAATTGAACCTAAACACTAATCCTAACTTTAAGTCTAGTTGTAACCCTAATTGAACCTAAACACTAACCCTAACCTTAAGTCTAACTATAACTCTAACTAATTAAACCCTAAACTTAAGCCTAAATGAACCCTAATTATAATTAAATATTAATCCTAACCTTAGTTAACCCTAACCCTAATTGAATATAAACCCTAATATATCCCTAATTAATTCCTAATTGAATCTTAACCCTTACCATATTTGTAACCCTAACCCTAATCCTAATTGAATTCTAACCCCAATCCTAAGCATTACCCAAACTTTATCCTAGAACCCTTACCCTAATTGAACATCATTTGAACCCTAACTATATCTCTTAACCATAACCATAAGCTTAACTATATCTCTAACCCTAATCCTAACCTAAACCCTAAACCTAGCTATATCTCTTAACCCCAACCTAACCATAATCCTAACCCTAAACTTGATCGAGAACATAACTATAACGCTAATCCTGATAACCTTAACCCCAATTATTACCCCAAACCTAACTATAACTATTAACCATAAACTTGACAACAAACCTAAATGTAACCTTAAGCTTAATGCTAACCCTAACCCTAATTTTGATGCAAACCCTGACCCTCATCATAATGTTAACCATATTTCTAACCCTAACTATATCTGTAGCCCTAATCCTAACCTAAACCCTAAGCCTTACTATATCTCTTAACCCCAACCTAACCATAATCCTAACCCTAAACTTGATCCAAAACATAACTATAACCCTAATCTTGATAACCTTAACCCCAATTATTACCCCAACCCTAACTATATATATTAACCCTAAACTTGGCCCTAAACCTTATTGTAACCCTAATCCTCATGCTAACCTGAACCTTAATCCTAAGCTTATCTTGATGATAACCCTAACCCTAATATTGATGCAAACCATGTCTGTCATCCTAATATTAACCCTAACCCCAATCCTAACTATATATTAACTCTAACCCTAACCCTAACTATATCTCTAGACCTAACCCTAACCTTAACTATATCTCTTAACCTTAACCCTGACCATAATCCTAACTAAATATTGATGATATAATAGTTTTTTATTATAATATTATAAATATACTAAAAATATATGTATATATTTTAACTTAACATTTAAATATTAAATTATATATATTATTTTCTAAAATTGAATTACAAATATTATACTATCATATTATAATATATTAATTATTATAATAATTTAATATAAAATATATAAATATAAAAATAATTTATTTAAGATATTACATGTATATAACCCTAACCCTAATTTTAATGCAAACCTTGTCTCTCATGGTAATATTAACTCTAACCGTAACCCTAACTATATATTAACTCTAACCCTAACCCTAACTATATCTCTAGACCTAATCCTAACCTTAACTATATCTCTTAACCTTAACCCTAACCCTAATCCTAACTAAATATTGTTGATATAATATTTTTATTATAATATTATAAATATACTTAAAATATATTAATATATTTTAACTTAACATTTAAATATTAAGTTATATATATTATTTTTTTAAATAATATTACAAATATTATACTATCATATTATAATATATTAATTATTATAATTATTTAATATAAAATATATAAATATAAAAATAATTTATTAAAGATATTACATGTTGTGTTGCAATTGCTACTAGCATATATATATTTAATAATATATATAAAATATGCTGAGAGATATCCTTCTCGAGGCACCTATTTTTTAAATCAATTTCTCACATAAAAGTGCAATAGGCACCTTAGAGAAGGATATCTCTTGGCGTATTTTATATATATTATTAAATATATACTAGCATATATATATTATTTTAATAATATATATAAAATAAACCGAGAGATATCCTTCTCGAGGTGCCTAATCATTTTTATAATAAAAATTTGATTAAAAATTAGGCGCCTCAAGAAGGATATCTCTCGGCATATTTTATAAATATTATTAAATATATATATACATGCCAGTAGTAGTCACAATCCAACATGCAATATCTTAAATAATTTTTAATTCTTTTAATATATATTTTATTATAAAAATTATTATAATAATTAATATATTTTTAACATGATAGTTAATATGATTAGGCTAGAGGTTTTAGGGTCAGCACTAGTTAGGTTAGGTCGTTAGGCTAGGCTAGGATTAGGCTAGGGTTATGCATTAGTTTAGGCTGGGTTTGACCAGGGTCGGCCAAGCTAGGTTAGGGTTGAGTTAGTTGCTAGGGCTAGGGCTAGACATACTAGGTTAGGATTAGGATGAGTTTTGTGGCTAGGATTAGGATGAGTGCTAGGCTAGGCTAGTTTATTGACTTTGTTTAGGGAGCAGCCAGACTAGGCCATGGCCAGAATTGAATAGGGATTAGGTTAGACAATTAGGTTAGATTCTAGATTAGGGGTTAGCTTAGGCTTAGGATTAGGGTTAGGATTGTGATTAGGGTTATGGTTATGGTTAGGTCCTAATCCTAATCTTAATATTAATCCTAACCCTAACCTTAATCCTAACCCTAACACTAACCCTAACCATAACCCTCACCCTAACCCTAAAACTAACCCTAACCTTAATCCCTATTTGTAATGATAACCCTAACCCTAATCCTAATCCTAACACTAACCCTAACCTTGACCTTATTCGTGATGATAACCCCAATCCTAATCCCAATTTTAACTCTAACACTAACCAAATTACTATATTTATCATTTATAAACATATCCCTAACCATAATCATAACCCTAACCCTAACCCTAACCCTAACCCTAACCATAATCCTAACCTTAACCCTAACCCTAACCCTAATCCCTATTTGTGATGATAAACCTATTCAAGATTATAACCCTAACCCTAACCCTAAGACTAACCCTAACCCTAATCCCTATTCGTGATGATAACCCTAACCCTAATCTTATTTGTGATGATAATCCTTTTCATGATGAAGAACCTAACCATGATGATAACCCTAACTATAACCATAAGCCTTACACTAACCCTAACCCTAACTCTATTTGTCATGATAAACTTATTTGTGATGATAACCCCAACCCTAATCCTAATTTTAATTATTTTCTAACAAAATTACTATATTTATCATTTATAGACATATCCCTAACCATAATCATAACCCCAATCCTAACCCTAACCATAATCCTAACCTTACCCCTAACCCTAATCCCTATTTGTGATGATAAACCTATTCAAGATTATAACCCTAACCTTAGCCTTAATCCTAACTCTAACCCTAATCCTTTTCATGATGATAAACCTATTCATGATGATAAAACTAACCCTAATTCTAACCCTAATCCTAACCCTAACACTAACCCTAACCCTAATCCTATTCATGATGATAAACCTTTGCATGATGATAACTCTAACTCTAACCATAACCATAGCCATAACCCTAACCCTAACCCTAACCCTAACCCTAATCCTATTCATGATGATAAGCCTATTAGTGATGATAACCCTAACCCTAATCCTAACACTAACCCTAAACCTAATCTTATTCGTGATGATAATCCTATTCGTGATGAAGAACCTAATCATGATGATAACCCTAACCGTAACCATAACCGTAACCGTAACCCTAACTCTAACCCTATTCATCATGATAAACCTATTCACGATGATAACCCCAACCCTAATCCCAATTTTAACTCTAAACCTACCCAAATTACTATATTTATCATTTATAAACATATCCCTAACCATAATCATAACCCTAACCCTAACCCTAACCATAATCCTAACCCTAACCCTATCGCTAACCTTAACCCTAATCCTTATTTGTGATGGTAAATCTATTCAAGATTATAACCCTAACCCTAACCCTAATCCTAATCCTAACCCCAACACTAACCCTAACCCCAATCCTATTCATGATGATAACCCTAACTCTAACCATAACCATAACCCTAACCCTAACCCTAATCCTAACCCTAAAACTAACCCTAATCCCTATTCATGATGATACCCATAACCCTAATCCTATTAATGATTATAAGCCTATTGGTGATGATAACCCTAACCCTAATCTTATTCGTGATGAAGAACTTCATGATGATGATAACCCTAACTGTAACCATAACTATAACCATAACCCTAACCCTTACACTAACCCTAACCCTAACCCTAACCCTGATCCTATTCGTGATGATAAACCTATTCGTAATAATAACCCCAACCCTAATCCCAATTTTAACTCTAACCCTAACCAAATTACTATATTTATCATTAATAAACATATCCCTGACCATAATCATAACCCTAACCCTAACCCTAACCCTAACCATAATCCTAACCCTAACCCTAACCCTAATCCCTATTTGTGATGATAAACATATTCAAGATTATAACCCTAACCCTAGCCTTAATCCTAACCCTAACCCTAATCATTTTCATGATGATAAACCTTACCCTAATTCTAACCCTAATCCTAACCCTAACACTAACCCTAACCCTAATCCTATTTGTGATGATAAACATTTTTGTGATGATAACCCTAACTCTAACCATAACCCTAACCCTAACCCTAACCTCGATCATATTTGTGATGATAAACCTAACCTAATCCTAACCCTAATAATAACCCTAACCCTAATCCTATTCTTGATGATAACCCTAACCCTAACCAAAATCCCTATTCGTGATGATAACCCTAACTCCTATTCATGATGATAAATCTATTTGTGATGATAACCCCAACCCCATTCCCAATTTTAACTCTAACATATCCCTAACCTTAACCCTAACCCTAACCCTAACCCTAATTCCTATTTGTGATGATAAACGTATTTGTTATGATAACCTGAACACTACTACTAACCCCAACCCTAACCCTAATTATAAACCTAACCCTAACCCTCATTAAACACTAATTTCAATCATAAGTGTAATCAAACCTTAATGATTACCTTGAATCATAATTCTATTTCAACCCTAAACCTAACCCTAACACTAATTTGTTAAATATAGTATGATAGTTTTAATATATTAATTTAAAAACTTATGATAAAATTTAACCCTAACCATAATCGTAGTTGTGCCCTAGCCCTAATTTAACCCTAACCTTATTTGAACCCTAACCTTAATAGTAATATTAATTTAATCCTATAGCTAATCTTAATTGAACCCTAACTATAATTAAATCTTAATCTTTACCCTAACTCCAACCCTAATTTAATGCTAATAGAATCATAATCCTAATTAAGTTCCCATTATATAACTTGTATAACATTAAAAATAAATTCCATAAATAACCCTATCTTTAATCAATTTTATTATATGTAACCCTAATCAAAACCTAACATTAATTGAACCTTAATTAAAACCTAACCCTAATCCCAAGTGAACATTATTCCTAACCCTAAATGAACCCTAAACTTAACTAAAATGTAAGCATTATTGAAGGCTAACCCCAACACTAACCCTAACCCTTATTGAATTGTAATAGTAATTGCAACCCTATATGAACCCTAACCTTAATTGATCCTAGAACCCTCACACAAATCTAACCCTAACCCTAAATCAACCCTAATCATAACCATAATTGATTTGTAAAACTAATTGAACCCTAACCTTGAAAAAATGTAATCCTAGCCATATCATTATAATAAGTTTTAGAGTTATAGTTAACTTAAAATAATAGATGTCTATTATTATGATAATAATTATAGTTAGGATTGTAGTTAAGGTTATAGTTAAAACATAAATTCTACAACTTAATCAGATAATTTTATTTTTATTTTAGATCATAGAATCGGTAGCACGAATTCTATAAACCGCGTAGCGCTACCGTAAACTTTTTTAACGCGGACCGCTGTGCCGGCATCTACACGCCTCGTACCATCGACGAGGGATAGAAACCGTGGGACGAAAGCCGCAATGGAATTACTTACTAACCGGAAGCTAGGGCCCCCATCCTAACTATATATAATTATCGGCAGGAAGTTAATCATTATTAATTTATTGTGAATTAAGTGTAACCTAATAATAAGTTAACTCTTTGATTAGAAATTAATCAAAATTTATTATTATTATAATTATTAACATTAGGTTAACTTATGATTTTTGATTATTATTATTTGTTATTAATAGTAAGGTTAACTTATTATGATATTAAGTTATTAATTATAAATATATTAATTCAAATTATTTATTATGATATCCTTCTCGAGGCGCCTAATTTTTAATCAAATTTTTACTATAAAAATTGAATAGGCACCTTGAGAAGGATATCTCTCGGTGTATTTTATATATATTATTAAATAAAACATTCATTAAAGGGAAAGGGGATATTACTAAGCAGATGGAAAATTTCCTCAGGCCCCACCTTGTATAGTCCACATGGCAGCCACCCGTGATTTCACAATTAACCAAAGCACCATCACGGGATGGCGGGGAACGACTCAGATCAAAGGACAGTTGATGAACAGTTGTGCAAATTTGATCCACATATGGGACATGTGTCGCCTGCCCGCAATATCGCCACCCTACAATTCCCGATCATGGGATGGCGGGCAACCGTTGATCTTGAAGGCATTTTGATTGACAGCAGCGCGAATTTCATCCTTCTGAAAAGTAAAACATTCATTAAAGGGAAAGGGGACATTACTAGGTGAATGGAAAATTTTCTCAGGCCCCACCTTGTACAGTCCACGTGGCAACCACCCGTGATTTCGCAATCAACCAAAGCAACCATCGCAGGATGGCGAGGAAAGGCTCAGATCAAAGGACAATTGATGAATAGTCGTGCAAATTTGATCCACATATGGGACACGTGTTTTCCGCTCACAATATCGCCATCCTACAATTCCCAATCATGGGATGGCAGGCAATACTTGATCTTGAAGGAATTTTGATCGACAACAGCGTGAATTTCATCCTTCTAAAAAATAAAACATTCATTAAAGGGCAAGGGGACATTACTAGGCGGATGGAAAACAATGACATAAGTTTTTTTAAAAGCGTTCAGCACAGGGCCAACCAGGACTTAGGAAAATAAAACCCACGGAGGAAATAAAATATTAAGACCAAAGGGACCAGGCCTAGACTGTAACGCCCGCCATGCAAACTCCAGAGAACAAACATTGCAAACAATTTTTTTTTTAAATAACACAGTTGAACATGCAAGAACATTAACCATAATCACATAACACATTACTTTACACTATTACACTTAGTTCTCTGGGGCACGCGAGGTTACTTCACAATCAACTAACAACGAAAACAAAGATAACAATAGCACAATTCACTACTTATAGCTATATTCAATGATCACACAAGCTACAAGAAATGATAGAAGTGATTTACTAACTTTGGCAATAGAGTCTACTTACTTAGGTCAGCTTAACATACCTCTTACATTCTATTTTATCGAAAAGTCTTTGCTCCCAATGCCTATACCTGCAAGGTCTACATGACTTGGCACACACATCAGATCAAAGATAGTTAGCACATGATCACTAAGAGAAGCTATATAAATCAATGGTAGTTTTTACGTTATCGAAAATAAACGACAAATCTCAAACAAGACTCAAGAGAACAGTCCTAGAGGCCCGACCTAATGCCTCGGGAGTTCAACACTCGATACCCTTGCCGACGTATATAATTCGCAGAGGCACCGTAGTTCGACAACTTGAGCTGCTCCAACTCATTGACTGACCAACTAAAAGTTCACTCATAAGACTTTCAAGGAGGAATCTACCCCAACACAAAAGTAATACAACACCACAAATACACACTAACCTCAATCCTCTATGCATAAGCATTATGTGACCCATACAACATTACATACTAGAGGAGTGGGTATGCAACCCTTTCTAGGGTCCATCACCCCAGACAGTTTCTTAGGCGGCTGCCACCCACTTAGGTGAAGCCGAAGACTGCTGAACTAGACAAGCATATTCTTGCAAAAAAATAAAATTAAAAAAAAATAACCTACTCAAATATTTATTCATACTAGCACAAGAAAGGTCACAAGGCATAGCAACATTTCTTTTTAGCTGGATAGCTCACGATAAAACATATACTTATATATATTATAGCTATCCACCGTGAAAGAAAATAGTGATTTCACATCATTCTTAGTTAACAAACAAACAATTAGTATAGGTAAACTTACAATAGATATCAACTCCTTATCACTAGTCAAACACTACTCAATAAACCAATACTTAAAACTTAAACATTCAACGATATCAATTTATAATATACAAATTGATGATTAATGTATGAAAATATTTCAAGGGTCATTCAAAATGAGAATTCAACAATATAATATCAACATTTGAATTATGTGATAGTACCATTTACAATTATAATCAAGACAGTAATCTACACTTGAACTATGTTATCCTTTACTATTTCTTAGCTCCTATTAACTAACATTCCCTTAAACATATCAATCAATCATCTTTAGAACCCATGTATAGCTAATAAATTGTACTAACATAATATATGCAATTAATAAGGTTGAATCTTAAAGCTATCTAAAACTATAGTCCATCAGTTATTGTTCCAATATTAATAATTGTAATGAATAAATATGAGTTCGTAGATATTCTAATTGGTATAAGTATATCAAGTAATGGTAATGGATAATAAGCTAGGTTTATCACATCCTAACCTAAATAATGAATTTTCTAAACCAACAATAAATGAATATCACACAGGCCTATTATAAAAACTAAGTAACCAATAATATACTGATTTTAATTTAATAAACCATACCTACTAAGTCCACATAAGGAAGAAACTAAAATGATCTCTATTTTATCAAGATATTTCTTAGTTGGGCAATTCTAAAATCCACAAATGAAATCATTTAAGAGTTCTCACTAAAACCAAAGATTCAAGAATTAACTTAATATGATTATTAAAAGATTTCAACCTTCAATATAACCAATTACAATTGTCTCGATATAAACCATACAATAAATTAAGGCTTATTTTCTTTTAAAAATATCTATTCTATCAAAATAACCAATTAAAAAAATATATTTAAATATATAATACATATAATTAAACATATATATAAATACTTATTAATTAATACATTAAAATAATTTACTATATTCAAACAATGCTAATAATAAAACTAGTGTATTGCGACTTGTATGACTTTTTTTTTGGATCTGGGTCTTTCTACAATTTTTACTAAAGGTGTGTCATTAAGTATTTTAACACATATAAAAAATTCAGCCATACCCAGTTCGTAAATTGTGAGTTATGATGAATTTAGTGACCCTATGTCTCTCTTGTTTTCTACAGGAAAATATTTATTATTTTATCATAGGATTTCATTTTTCCTAATTTATCAGAGAATTTCCTTTATTTTTTAATCCTACAGAGGTCTTCTAAATTATAAGTGAGATTTTCTAAATTATCTATTGTTTTCTTTTTGAATTTTCTACTATTTTAAATTCATTTCCTTAGAGAGGATCTAAGATTTTCACAATTCTTCTACAAATTTTTTTTTTTAAATTTCACAACAAATTAACAGACAATATTTCAACATATGTAAACAAATTATCTAATTCTTTTTTTTTTTTTAATTTCACATAATCAAAATAAATATCTACAATTTTGTACAGACCATCTTTTAACAACACAATTTAAATAAACATTTAAAATAAAGAACCTGGAGTCCTACGCTTATTTGAGAATCTGATGATGTTTGCTTGTTCCCGATGGCCTCTACGATGAGTTTCTCCTTCCTGCTTTGAATCTCCTCTTCAGAAAACCGTGCTCAAATCTTGAATTCAAATCCTTAATCCCACGACTCTTTTCAAAGTATTCCCCAAAACAAAAGAATGGAAAAATCCCTTTTGAAAACTTCAGAAGATTAAAAAAAAGGCATCACAATTCTTTTTTTTCAATTCTTGTCTCCATAAAATCTCTGTGTGTGAAAAACTCACAAAATTCTTAATTAAATAAAAGATATTCCAATTTATTCAAAAAGCTCACAAAAATCCAGAATAAAAGAATTTAATTATTTAAAAGCAAGCTTTTCAGTTAGATATCAAATCACATTTACTCTTTCATCTTTTTCATTCTTTTATTTATTTATTTTTCTATTCTTCAATACTTTTTGTTTTAATCAGCTTTTGCAAGCTTTACTTGCAAGGCACATTATCTAATTAATTTAAATAATTTATTCTAACAATTATCCTCGACAAATAATTAATTAAAATAATAAACACTATTTAATATTTTAATTATCATTTAATAAACTCATGACTTTTTTTTTAAAAAAACATAAATAAAACATTTAAAATTTTAAATACAATTTAATCTAACATTTTAATAAACAATATTACCCTTATTTAATTAATTCAATCACAACATATAAAATACCATTAGAAACTCTTGTCCTATCTTCCTCTTCTGATTCCTTAGCCAGACTACCTGCACATCTCAGGTGAGAATGGAGGGGTACTACATAGACGGAACGATGGGCATAAGATATTTTTAAAACCCTTCAAAAAAGGTAACGGTGAAATAGATCCCGACCAAGGCATTATGTAAACACAAGGGTTTAAGATGAAGACAAAGTTAAAACCCCGACACTAAGAAATTTTCCAACACCATGAAAGCCTAGTGACATAAGGTAGGGCATGAGTGAAACATTAGGAACAAAATTTGAAGTTCCATCAGTACAAGCATTGGATAATTTTATATTAATAGTTTGTCCTATTACAAATATAAAAGGTGAGCACAATAAATACTTATGTATTTTCCCATTAAATGTGAAGGATTTTCAAAGGTATAGTGTTCAACTATTGGTCCATTTTTTTGTATTCAACTATTATTAGTCCATATGTGTTGTTTTTATAAAATAGAACACTCAGAACAAAACTTTGAAGTTCATCACTACCCCATGACCCTAAACCTAAA
>VDFB02353493.1:361111161-361139577 GCA_007258455.2 Sequoia sempervirens | reverse complement strand
ATGGGAGTCTTGATAGACCCCGTGAGCCGTGTGAATATTATTACCAAAGAAACATTAGTATTGAACTCATTGCAAAATGAAAATTATGGAGAAACAAAATCTACCATCCGTACCCATGATTGTATAAGTCTTTGTCACATCTGAGACTTTGATGTTGTTTTGACCATGGCTTTGTGGGATTTATTATATGAATGATGGTGCGTGTTAGAGTAATATGATATAATACAATGCTTTGGTGTATGGAAATGTGAAAAAAAAATATTTGCTTTTGGAATTATGAACACATTTTATTTTAAAATATGCAAGATAGAACAAAATAGAAGTATTGATTTAATTATTGCTTTGATTTATATCTCTATATCGGTTACTAATACAATTTCGTTGTTGCACGCTTGAGTGCACTTGAGTTGCAGGTGGTCGAAGACCAAGAGTGTGATTGAGGAAAGAAGGCTAGCTTCCCGATAGGGTAAAAGAGGAGGAACTCTCGGTCACACACACAACACCTAAGAATCATATAGTTGCATTTAGGCAATGTCTGTTTCAATATGATTGTTTTGAATTACTTACAAAATAGGTAATAAATGGTTTGAATAAGTAAATGATAAAAATAATAACATAAAAATAAATTAATTATCAGTTATAGTTTTGAAAGGATTATGATTTTTTTTATTTAATATATATCCCACTTTCTATGCAATAATTGAAAATCTGTTTATTAAATTTTATCTATTTATGAAATTAAAATAAAGTGGAAATGTTTTTATTTGCATATGATAAAGTGGAAATATTTTTAATTGCATATGTTTAAAACCAAGTCCAAAATTTGGAGAGGGAAAACTAATATCAAATAGAAAAACAGTCCCGAGAAACTTGGGGTTCTGGGAAATTCTCCTTAAAACCAACAATGCTCTCGGCAAGTGGCTACCTTTTTATTTTGCATGTAATATTTGCCAAGAAAAATATACATCTATCATTTTGAAAGGGTCGGCATGACTCTCGGAAGAAGGGAATAAGGCTTTAAGGGGAGAGAAGAGAAGATTATGGAAAAATAACCCAGGGCTCAGGGAGAAAGAGACGGAAGGAAACTCTGGACATCTGCAACTGGAGTAATCTGCTAGGTTTTTTTTTCCATTCTTTGCTTTTAAACCAGTTGAATTTCAGTATGAAATTGGAGAATTGGTATGCAAGATTTTACAAAAATGATTACCAATACCTGAAAAAATGTCTTCAAGTTTTATTTTTAAATCTGGGTAAAAACCTTCTCTTCATTTGTTACATTGTTAAGAAAATACCCAATTTCTTTCTTCCAGAACAGGGTTATAATCTTTTGCAAATCTGCATTTCATGAAACTGCCCTCATTTGCTATTCTTTTGTACAAAAAATTGTGAGAGAAAAGATATGAAATTATATATATATACACAATAATTTGCTTTCCTCTGCATATATACATATATATATATACACAAAATTTTGCAAGAAAACCTTACCAGATATTATTTCAAAATTCTTTTGAAATGAATTTAATTGCAGTTGAATGCTGGGCAAATTCTATTTTGAAGAATTTGTTTTTAATGTATGGGGAGGAATTTTAATCCCCAGCCCTTCCCAAAGGAAGGGACAACACTGTGGGGAGGCTCGCGCCCTCCACAGGCTGCGGCCTGTGGAGGGGGCGCGACCTCCTCACAGCCCGCACCCTCCCCATGGGAGAGGCAAGGCCTCCCAACACCTTTGGGGTGCTTATCATCTACTTAGAACCCTGTATAATGCTCTTTTCTGTGTGCACGGCCAGAAAACGTGAAAATAATTATGAAAATCTGTATTTCTTTTTTTGTTTATAACATATATATATATATATATATATACATAAATGCAAATTTATACAGGAAAACCATCTTCAAAATGTGATATATTTCTGACAAATATATATAAACATCTCAGTATTTTTGAAGCTGGAAATATGAAAATGTACCTCTGTGAACCATGCAAATTGGTGATCTTCTTGGGTCACATTGTCTTATGCTTACATACAGATGTAGATTTCTGAATATTAGCATACAATATAAAACTCAAATGCAAATTTGCAAACCTCTGTTTTACTGAAAGAATTATCCTGTTACTGTATATTATTGTTAACCAGAAACCTGTAGCAAATTGGGAATTCCACTTTCAAATCAGCTTGAATTTTGAAGATATAGAAATATACATAAATCTGAGAACACTGTGTTATATAGAAAATTATTTCCTCTACTTGTGTTCATACACTGAAAGTATCATGATGTACATATTTTTACATTTGAAAAACCAAACTTGAACAAGAACATTCAAGAGAGTAGCTTGGAGTGAAAACAAACTCCTTTATCAAATCAAAGAAAATTTACTGAGAAAAGAGCAGATGTTATTTTAATACTGAAACTTTACAACCTATTCTTTTGTTCAACATGATAAAATGGAACTCAAAAGATGTTTTGAAACTCTCGTTTGAAACCTAAGTATGCATGGAAATCAGTTTGAAAAGCAATTTTTTTTATGAATGTGGATAAATGAAGAAAATTCTTTTAGAGTCAATAGAATGCATGAAGCATGTATGGAAAATGCACAACTTTCTGTTCTTGCACTTTATTATACTGTATTTTGGAAACTTCTGGGATAGGATGCCGAAGGTGGATCCACAGAGATGGTAGTTTTACCTTTTTTGAAACTACTACTTGTTTTTATTTATGCTTGGCCAAGCACTTGTACCATTGAAATAGATGGATTTGTTTTAAAAGCCTAGAAATATATGTGTTTGAGTCTCTGCCACCTCTTGTTGCAAGAAATATGTTTTCTCATATTAGAAATGCATATAGGCACCAGGCATGCATCGAGAGTTCCCTCCTATTTTATTGTATCAGGTTGCTAGGCTCCTTTATGCAGGGCTGGGGATTCCTTCAAGTTAGGAAGGAACCCGGGGAAGTCATGCACTTCGTGGTTGGGCGGAAAAGGCGCCTGAATCACACTCTTGGCCCCAGCTCGCAAGAAGACCGATGGTGTCACGGCGGTTGGAGGTTCCGAGTTTTTATTTTTCTATTTATATACTTGAGTATCCAATTGGAATGGCTTGTGAAGCCCATTGTACATGTAATTGTAATTGGCATTTGTTACCGCAACATTGAAATAGATGTGTTATTAAGATTCTGGTATAACATTGATACAAAATTTATTTATTGAAGTTATTGGTCTCACGCAAATGTGAATATTTATTGATTTATTGATCTCTTCAGAATATGGGTGAATATATGTGAAAATGCAATGATATTCTTGGCCATGTGCATAATCATGATGAAATGCAAATGTTATATTCTATATACAGAAAATGCAATTTGTTTAATTCTTTTACATTGAGTTTATTTTGAAAACTCTTATTAATGGCATAATTTTAAAAGTAAACTTTCGAATCGGATTGAACAATATTAAAAATGCTTTTGCTTATCTCTCAAGCGTTCTGATATATATATGTATATGTATATATATATATATATATATATATATATATATATATATATGTGTGTGTGTGTCATGTGTGTGTGTGTGTGTGTGTGTGTGTGGGTGTTAGTTTGTGTGTGTGTGTGTGTATACATATATGTATATGTGTATATGTAGATACACATTATTTGACATAGATGTAGAGTACACTTTTGATATATATATATACATGTAGATGCACACACAACATATACTATATATATATATACTCTCTATATATATATATATATATATATATACTCTCTCTCCCCTTTCTCTCTATGCATTTATATATATTTACATACATATTGCCATATACATACATGTGTGCATTTGTATGCACATAGATATATATGTACATGCATTATTGACATGAACATACATCATCACGTATGCACATAGATACATATATTTTTTTGTCCTTATGCACATAGATACATATGTACATCCTTATGCACATATAAGCACTACATATATCCTCGAAATGAAAACCAGTCAAACCATTTTCATATTTGGGGATAACAAACAAATGTTATAACCAAATTGCAGATTTAAAGTTTGTGCAATGATGAACATAATAATAGGGTATACATAGAATCATATAGGTCAAATAGGTCACATCCATCTCTACCATTCACAAAACAAGACTGAACTGTAATTTACTGAAACAAATAAACTTGAGATAAGACATACATACATGTTATCTTTTGTAGAGGTATAGCCTAAAAGTAAATTTCAATTGAGCTACTGATATACAAAAGGATATATTACATCAAGTATTTCATTGTGAAGTGTTGTGGCTTTTAGACATGTCTAGTAGACCTTTTTAATGACTATATGAAATGTATTCACATGCAATTTCAAATGTTAAATTATCAACATAGACTGCATCATATGAAATGTTGTATAAGATTATCAGCATTGAATATTTTTTTCACAAATGTAGAATAGATATTATAAACATAGTAATTGTTGTAAACAAAATTAAAACAATTTATCTGCATAGAATATATTTTCACAAATGTAGAATAGATATTATAAACATAGCAATTGTGGTAAACAAAATTGAAAAAAATATCTGCATACAATATATTTTTTGAAATGTAGATTATAAGACAACCATAAAAAAGGTATTGACACAGTCGTCAATGGGCTCGACACTAGAGCACCTTAATATGCAATTGTAAAATAGTTTTCACCTACAAAGTCAACCAAGGTGCTCGTATCACATTAATAAACAAATTTAGTTCAAAATAATAAACAAATTTAGTTCACATTTATAAATAGATGCTACACAATGAAAATGGCATCCCCAACTACAACAAAAAAAAAACCAAGATATAAGGCACTGTTTCAGCTGGTCCCTCCCAAACTTAGTCGAATGCTCCAAGGAATGAATTTGGAGATGTGTTCTCATCTCCTGCTGCTGCATTTAGACTTGCCATAAATTGATTTTCATTTTCATATGTTAGTTGGGTGCAACTTACATTTGAAGGCATTAGTGGTGAAGAAGTCTGGCCAACTGGAAATTAAGTGCAACTAACTTGAGATGAGCTGGGACTGAAACACACATTGTCTATAGAAAACAAAGGGATGTTATTATTGGTTATATCTCGAAAGTAATTGTGGTTATCAAATAAGGGAGTTGTAGGACTGCTTAAGCGTCTATCTCACATCAATGCTCCATGGGCAGCCTCAATCTCCCTTTCCTTCTCTTGTTCTTTTTGTATCCTCTCTTGCTCCTTCTGCTTTTTTTCCTTTCTTTGCAACTATTTCAGCTGCTCTCTTTGCTTGCACTCAATTTCCTTTTCAATTTTCTTTTGTTCCTTCTGCTCCAAGGCCAGAATCTGTGCTGCCTTTTTGTCCTCAATTTGTTGCCTCTTTCTAATTTTTAATTCTTCCAGTTCTTTTTTTCTTCGTTCCTTCTCCATTATGAGAGTAATGTAACTGTCAACAGTCAACAATTGAGATTTCCGACTCACTTGAAGAGCACCACCGACATATTTTCTCATTCTTCCATTCACTCTCACTTGGCAGCTTAAGGAAGTTACTGATTTGAGAACCACTTTTGGTTTGAATTGTTTCATTGACTTGGGAGTTAGTAAACTCCACCTGGTCTGGTGTACCCTGAATTTCATTGTTGCAATCTACATAATAGTGCACTGTTTGTTCTAGAGGTGTGGGTGTTGGAGATGGGAATGTGAAATCCCCCATGTCTTCTTGTGCGGGTTGGCTGTCCATGTCCTCAAGTTGTTGCTTTGCACCTTCATGCACTTGACTATCTGTTGGATTCTACAATGTTTGTGAAAGTTCATCTATTGAAACATCAAGTCCCGAAAGACTAAGGATGTTCTGCACTACATAAGCATCGTCGGTGTCAGCAATGTCATATGTCTCGTTGGGATGCATGTTTCCCATGAGTGCATCAGAATTGAGGGGCCATATCCCCGTCCTTTTAAAGCCAAATTTTATGTTGGCTGGAGTCAAAGCTCTTCTCAGTGCCTTGCTGCCTAACTCTGCCAATTCTGCCCTTTTGATATCCATATTGGGGAATCTAGTGAGAAAATTTGCTCATTCTGATTTGAAATATTGCTTGAATGGTGCAAACATGATAACATCCAAAGGTTGTAGCGCGTGAGAAGTATGAGCATGCCTAAGTGTTGTAGGGATTTTCCACTCCTTTGTAGGCAGCTCTCGTCGACATCCCATTTGTTTCAACATCCTCCAATGCCCTGTCCATGTCCTCTGATGACCATTCCCTTTCCTTTGATGCTCTTGCCGACCGGATTGGTGGTGCAACAACCTCCTAGACAACCTCAACAAGTTTTGGATTCGTGTTTACTTTTGCAACCAGTTGTTGCATATTGGGGACTGTTACAGTGTCTTTCCTTGTACGAGACGATGTCTTTGTAGTCTTGGTTTTAGTTTTCGACCTCAGTTTACCTTTAGATTGCACCTACAAATGTTAAAAAAGATGTTTGGAGCAGTTAAATAAAACAAAAAATTGAACACTGTTGAAGTCACAGTGATGCATGAATGGTTTGCATTTATTTAATATGCATCTTAACATTTTGAAATTCAATGCTCTGGTTTTTATGAACAGTTTGTAATGCAATTGTCCACAGTTTGTAATGAAATTGTCTTTATTGTGCATGAACAATTTGTTTTTATTGTCTTTATTTTGCTTGTTTTTTATGAACAATTTGTAATGCAATTGGATTTATTGTGCATGTTGATAGTTTGTTCAATTTTATTATTTGAATTGAAAATAATTAGAGTAGATATGTTTAGTGAGACATGAACAAACATTGGTTAAACATTGTCAAAAGGAATACAATGGTATAGGCATAGTGAGGTAGAAAACCTCATCTGAAAGAGAAAGGAAGCTTTCTTGAGTGCAGAGCCGAACAATGAAACGTGGAGATCCGAACATAAATATGCAAAACAAATTTCGTAGTAACAATCACATAAGCAATTACATACATATTTATATATGAATATATATACATATATATATGTGTGTGTGTGTGCGCGCGCACACACACACACACATATATATAGGAAGAGAATAATAAAATTTCATGGCAGGATATATTCGAAATGAAATCAAGTGAATCCATTTTCATATTTGGGAATAACAAACAAATATTAAAGGAAAATTGCAGAGTTAGTTTGTGCATTGTCAAAGAGAGGACTACAAGTGCATGGCAGAAAACCTTGTAATTGTGAACCAGTGAAACAATAAAAATGTTTGGTAGTAACATTGAAATACAAATTGCATTTCATAGACATAACTATTGTGAATGGAAGAACAAAATAATACAATTTCATGGTAGAATATCTTCGAAATGAAAACCAGTCATACCATATATATGTATGGAAATATATAAGTATGGAAATATGTCTATGTATTATTCTGTTCTTCCATGCACAATATGTATATGTATGTATGGAAAGACATATACATATATAAGAACAAAATAATATAATTGCATGGCAGAATAACTTCGGAATGAAAACAAGTGAATCCATTTTCATATTTGGGAGTAACAAACAAATATTAACGACAAATTGCGGAGTTAAAGTTTGTGCATTGTCAGAGAGAAAACCCTATAATTTTGAACCAGTGAAACCCTTTCCATGTTTGGTAGTAATAATGGAATGAAAAAAATATTTCACAGACATAACTATTGTGCATGGAAGAGCAGAATAATACATAAACATGCCAAAATATCTTCAAAATGAAAACCAATCATACCATTTTCATATTTCGGAATAACATGAGAATATTATAAGCAAATTGCAGAGTTAAAGTTTGTGCAGTGAGGAAGACACGAATGCAAGTGCATGTCAGAAACCCTCGAAATGATAAACATTAAAACCGTATGAATATTTCCTAGTAACAAGCAAATATGTTGTATCTATTTCTGTATTTTGGAATAACAAACAAATGTAAAAAGAAAATTGAAGATTTAGAGTTTGTGCAATGACAAACACACGAATACAAGTGCATGGATGAAAACCAGTCAAACCCATTTCATATTTCATATAAGGAAGCAAATATGAAAATCACAATGTAGAGTAAACGTTGTGCAATGAATAACACAATATATTGAAATGCACAATGCAAGGTAAATGTCGTGCATGGACGAGTATAGAGGAAAGGAAAACCAGTGAAAGCCTGAACTTGAATTGAAATGACTTGACATTCATATAAAGTGTAAGTTGAAACCCCAGATATTGAGTTACAGGTCAATGTGACAAAAATTGACATCCCATACAAAATATTTGCATTCACTGGTAGCCATAATTTGTAGCAGTAGAATACTTGTAGCTTGTCAGGATGTTGTTGCTATTGCCTCTAGACTTTCTTCATATTTCTGGACCAAATTGTATAACTGATAATGAAAGTGGGACATGCTAAATGGAAATTGCAAGAGATTGAGTAATGTATTTTTTAATTTGAAAATCTCCTTATATGTTCAATGCTGGTTTGGCGTGGAGTCTTTAATTCCCGTCCTTTTAATTTCAAATTTGAAATCTTCATCGGATGCCTACAATCACTAAGTTTGTATGTATTAATGGCATGCATTCCTTGTTTGCTTGACAAGAGATTTTGGTAGCTTTAACATTATTGTTTTGGTGGTTGCAGGTGGGAAAAATAGGAGGAACCATTAGTAGAGAGTTTTGATTTGACAAATGGGACACATATGAATGATTGCTACCTGTCTAAGTGTTGTGTTGGTGGGCAAGTGGGATGGGGGTTCGACTGGATTGGATTTGGTGATGGGACATTCTTGGCTCGTAGTTCTACTCGTGGCATCCCAAGTGCCCGAAAGGTGGTTGCGATGAAATGCAAGTGGTGACATTATAGGGGAGCTTGGGTTATACTAATTTTATATTTTGGGCTTTTGTTTTAAATCGAGGGGCCGGTAACAAGCAATATGGCTTGTATGTTTGTCGTGTTAGATGTGCTTTGAATATTCTCTGACATGTAAGACTACAAATATCTATTTGTGTATGGGACAAGTATTCTCCGATTATAATACAATTTTGTCGGTACAGTGATATGTGTACCTTTGTTGACTTTGTGGGTGAAAACTGATTTACATTTGCCTATTATTCAACTCTACTGTGGGGCCCACATGGGACTACTTCCGTCCCTAGTATAAACTCCCGCCCTACTTTGGGCCCCTCTCCCCTACCTCTATCACAAAATTTGAGATGAACACTAATTCTAATTGATTTGAGAAGGAGCTATCTTTAAAAGTAGTGAAATTAAATAGGGTAAACAGAAAGGATATGTGGACACAGATGTGACTTTTCATTGAAAATGGGCTCTGACTCTGTCGATGAATGAAGTAATAAAAGCTACCCTGCACATGGGAATGCTTATATGAAGGAACGTTAGTACAGATAGCGATTCAAGCTGCTTTCAAATGTTAAGACTAATAAAGCAGACACTTATTCATAAAAATATATTAGACAAACATTATTATTTTAAAGAGAAAGAAAATATATATTTTTCTATAATCCTCTAAAAATTTGAACGACTACCCAAAATCCCGTCTCTCTTGTCATATATAAATCCCCCCTTTCTTGTCATATAGTCTTACTCTGGATTGCATCTTACGGCAAAAGAACAAATGCATCATTACTGCCATTAATGTGGAGAGTTGAGGGGGAATACGCGACCTCCAATATCCTTGTATAAGCCTGCTAGTCATGGGAGCACTTGTGGAATTTAGTACATGTGAAATAAATTTGGTAGTATGCAAAGCTTAGAAGAGATAGAATTTGATGATGGACAAAAAAGATTTTAGTGAGTGAGGGGCACGGATTATAGAATTAGAGAGCATGCTTTGGCAAGCAGATCTTACTCTAAATTGTTAAACATTGCAATAAAATTTGGTGATATGCTATTCTTAAAGTCCAAGATAGACCTCTGTATTAGTTTGTTATTGTCTAAATCAATAGGGGAAACGTACTAGTAGTCGTCATAGTTAAGTTTGCGTACTCATAGATTCTACACAATACATTGAAATTTGACGATTTTTTTGGTCCTCTTCGTATGCGATTTATTTGCTTCAATCAAAATTTTTGGCTTGTGGGTAGTTAAAACGTATGTTGTAGAACCCGTTAAGTGAGAAGTGGTAAAAAATAGGTGTTTTCAATGTGTCGTCCACTACATAACAACTAATTCACCACTACCCATTCATTGGACAACTAATAAAAAATTACAAAAATTCAAGGTGTTTTCAAGGTGTTTTCAATGTGTTTTCATTGGAAATAGATATGTACCCATTTTTTTTGGTCAACTACACATTCAATAGTGAACATTTATTGGTGTAAGATGCAAATATTTATTGGCATAATTAAAACAATGTAATGACTAAAATGTAAACGGTTATTGGGGGGTCAGATAAACATGGAGTAAACAACTATTAGAACTATGCTAGTAATTGGTGCTCTTCTCCTAATGAGAGGGAGCTAAAAGTAAAGACAACCTTAGATGTATCCAAAACCTTAATTTTTAAAAAAGAATTAATTAGGGGAAATGTACCAGTAGCTGCTAGGGCTAACTTTGCGCATTTGTGCAGAGTGCAAAATAGGTTTGATTTCAATTTTGTTTTTTGGGCTTCTTCGTAAGTGAATTAGGACCTTAAAAAGAAAAAAATGGCTTTTGGGTATTTAAAACGCGCCTTGTGGAACTCGTAAAGCGAAAAGTGCTCAAAAATGGTTTTTTTAAACCTCTGTCCCCTACATCTTTACCACTTCGCTAGTACCTATTCATTTAGACAACCAATAAAAAAGCACAAAAATTTAACATGTTTTCAATAGTTTTCCATGTGTTTTAATTTTTTTGGTCAACTACACATTCAATAGTGAACATATATTGGTGTAATTTGTAAATTTTTATTGGCATAATTAAAACAATGTACTGACTAAAATGTAAATGGTTATTGGGGGGTCAGGTGAACAAGGAGTAAACAACAATTGGATCATGAACGGCAATTGGGGGTTTTCCCCTATAACTTTCAGAATTTTACACTATAGGATATGAGACTGAACATCACATTGTTTATTTAAGATATGCAACGATTAGGAAATTATTTTTGTTGTCATATATTCTTTACATGTTATCTAATGGATTTTGTGTGTGAGTGCCACTCTGGCTTGCCAAATCATGGTTACTTAACTCAAATGCACAAGGATTATCTTGGAAATAATAAAATTTTAAACAAATCTTTTCTTCGTTATTATCAAGAAAAGAACTTGAGGGTAAGCTTGAGTTGTAGAATTTGTTCTCTTAGGGAAATATTTACAATATTATAGGAACCTTATTCCACTTGTATTTTATGGGAAAATTTGGAGGAAAGAATATGTATTATGTGAGATATACTAAACAAAGAAGAGTTGAGATATTGCCAAACAAAGATGAAATACATCAGTTTTGATTCCATGTAGATAGATTGTAGGCGAGCCACTAGACTAATTAACTTTTATATTTTGTGTGCTTTGCTTTTATATTTTTAAATTGGATCCATCATCTTAAAAAATCTAATAATTAGAAACTTCTAAATGATCTAAATGAACTTACCCTAGAAGTGTGTGCTAACCCAATTGGGAGTCTCAAGTGGCAGAAAGAGTTATGTTTGGTGTGAAGGGTGTGTTGATCCAAAAGATTTGGTTAATGTTCTATGAGATAATAAATTCAATTGACCTATGAATATCTATATGTTTGAGAATTAGAGGTATAGATGTCTAATATGTGAACCATGATCAAGAGGGGTGCAAAGGTAGATGCAAATTATATGCAATAATAATCTTGAATAATTCTTGATGAAATATTTTTAAAAATAATTTAGGTGGGTTCTATTGGGGCCTCTGCCCATAAAAACATATATGTTCATACATCTAGTATAACAACTAACAATAATAAAGAGTTCCTTAGCAAGAAAAATGGCTGTACAACCCAAAATAGAGGCTACAATGAGAAACTACTATAGTACACTAGTTGAGCCAGGAATACCCACACTATCATTCCAACTAGTTAGTACAAAAGGACAAAAACCAAACTATGAAATCCCCCCAAAAGCAAAAACACCAAACAAAACATAAACAAAAGGCTCATAAATCTTAAACCCTATACCATCCCCACCGGCCATATATTCCTTAGAGTGGGAGGAGATAGTGGGGGGAGCAGCTACACAATAGGGAATCCTTCCATGAGATAGTCACCACTTTTCCCTACCACAACAACTATGGCTACTACTACAGGGGTTTATAGGAGTTTGGGAGCAAAACAACGTTAGCCAGGTCCAATTGACTCGACTTCTCCTTCGACTGATTCAACCAGATCAACTATTGCTATTTGATCTTGAAATGAAAGGAATGCACTTGCCTCTATCCTCATTGTAGGGACCGGTTCATTGACTGGATCATGTACTTTATACACCTCCTCCATGATGACAACTACTTCCCTTGGGCTACCTCAAGTTACTAGTGGTGAGTTGATCCAACCAATGCTAGGAATTATATATCATTTTTAAGCTTCCTATAATGCCTGACCCTAAGTATGGAGCCACTTTGAGTCTCCCATTGTCATGTGACACATGTAATCGCAGCATCACCTTACACATATCACAACAATAGGCCCTTAACATTCCAATTTCCTACTTCAAGGAAACAAGCTCTACATTCTTGCTTTCTTGTTGAATTGGGGAGGATGTAAATTCTTTACCTTCCACTTAAATTCCACTTGACTCTTAGCTACTCCAATTTCTTCCATATCATTGATTGTATGCATATCTTGAAATTGATAAGTGATGAACTTTAGCAACCACAAGCACAAATTTGCATCCACTAACACAAGACAAAGATAAGCCACAAAATATCCTCTTATCATAAATTTAATCTTGGTGCCAAACTCTAATTCTCTTTCTCCCAACACCTCCACACAAAACCTAAAGCTACTTCATATTCACAAGCAAAGATTTGTTTGATCCCTCTATTTGTGAGAGAGCCACAACCCTTATTCTCTTTACTCCTATTAGTTTAGCTAATACTTTCCATTCCTACTTTATCTCTAAATAAACTACCTAATAGTAGAATAACTAGACAAAGCCACCAATACTCCACAAATTAAGTATCCTCACAATCGACTCACACCATGTTAATATTGCCTTCTACACGCATGATCATAATTCTACCAATAATAACTTATACTACCAATGCTCTCCTCATGCCTTATCACATCCTATACACCCAATGCCACCAATTTTTTTTTTTGAGGAGTAATAGCATCCAACTTACACCTTCACTCCAATTATATCATAGATAACTATGCAAACAACCTATTAACCATAACATGCATATTCATATAAAGGGAGCTATACACATATGAAATCAATGAGGGTAATATCTAATATGATGTTCTCATCAAATGACTATAAATAGCTACTATTGGCTCTTGTTCCACAATCACATTCACTATATTGTCTACTAGTAAATTCAACATCCTCTTATAGTGACAAATGCTAATCTCCTCAAATATAGACTTTTCAAATCCACCAATTTTTTGCATAGAAATCTAGTTTCTAGTTTGAACTCATTCCTTTTCTTATAGGAAAAGTAAATGTCTATAAGAGTTTGGCATGAGTTTTTATTCTCATTATGCTTCTTCTTCATCATCCAAAGAATAATGAGAATCATGGGTAAAATATGGCCTAGGGAAAATAGTAAAATGATCTATGAAAGCACATGACAAAGCATAGAAGAATGTATAAGAAACATGTATCAAAGAATGATAATCATCTATAAAAGCATAATAGAAAGATAAGAATGATCAAACTTGGAAATTTACATATTCAATTCTAGTAAATGTCTCTATCATATAATTGTAGTAAGAGAATGTTCATCATAAACCACATAATGATGAAACAAAGAGTCATGATTCACATCATGAGAAGATAAAGAAGTATCACTATGCTCATCACTAAATATATCATCAATATACCATGATCCACACGATAGATGCGAAGTACTAGTAACCTCATATGAAGGTGGAACATGTGTGTCAATACCACTAGGATTATCAAGGCAAGATGAATAAAGAGAAGCACAAGTAGGAGCATCCATAAGTGAACAAGGAAATCTATCATGAGATGTATAAGATATGTGTTTAGTATGGATAGAGGATGGACAAACATAGAAAGATAAATCATGATAAGGTATCACTAGAACCATCCTCATGTGTACTAGGGTTATAAAAATAAACAATGGAAAAATGTGTAATGTTCATAAAATAAATGCAAAGAAAAAAAATGAATTAAAATCATTGTAATGCTCAACCACTCAAATGAAGTCTAAATTTGATAATTAATATCATCTTCCAAATACTCATAATTAGTAAGCAATAAATATTTGACATCTAAAAAAGCATTGGTTTAACCAATAAATCACGTAATAATTCCTCATTAAGCGGAATAATAACATCATGTAATATGGAAGGAGGTAATAAAGCATGGGTAACATCCTCACGAGGAGAAAAATAATTATCATCACCACACATGGTATCATGCATGGTATCTCTAATCACAAGAGCATGAATATCCAAGTGATTCACATGAGATATTAAAGAATTATTATCATGATCCATGACATCATGTGAAATATAATATAACACACATAGATCACTATTGCAAGGTATGTCATCAATAGAGCATAGATCTCTGAGAATAGATATAGGGCTAGGACACATAAGAGAGATATCAACATGAGACATAACAATGCCACAAGTAGGATAAGTGTGGCCTCATCAATATCCATCACGCTTGGTGCATCAATAACATGATCATCACTATCACAAGTCATAGGTGAAATAGGATAAATATGAGACTTGTGGACAAGTGAAGTAAGGATATCCAAGAGAAAAGGAAGAGCACTAACCAAATCCATAAAGGAGGGGAAAAAATTATGTGATAGAATAAAACCTCATGGGACATCCTTACCTCTAGCATAAAAGTACATAAAACATCAAAGATGATAGGATCATACGTGGCGAAAGAAGGATTTAAAAATAAAATGTATGTATGTAAACCAACAAGAGTGCATGACCTATGAGGATCCATGATAAAAAATGAGGCACTCCAAGGTTGGGTTAGTGGGATGAACCACATTTAGTATAACCTTAAGGTCAAATGATATATCAAATTTGATATTAATAATAAAAATCAATGAATTGCCATATCTAAAATAAAATTGAAAATGCAATCGCTTGGGAAATGGGGATTTGGTAGAGTGGGTGGAAATAAGATTACACCATGTATCACAAAATCCTAAGGAAATGATACAAATAGCAAATAAAAAGTAATAGTAATCAAACCCTAATAAAATATGATGTAGAATTATGCAATCAAAAAATTAGATATGAAACCCTAATTGGATAGAAGGACAAATCCCTAATATTAAATAATTATGGGTGGTAGGAAAATTTGGGTTCACCAAAATGTAATAAAATAAATGAACATTCTATATTAAAAATTTACCAAGTATAAAAGGTGCATGGATGCAAGTCCACCCTTTCTCCTTCAATATCAATTCTATTGTCTTAGCTTTTTTAAACAACTACGAATGACTAGAGCATTCCCCATTCAATACAATGTTATTCATTCCTCCCATGATTTACAAAAAAAATACAAGCCCCTATTTGTAAATTTCCCATGAAAAAAATTCTCCTAAGCACAAGAAGAATGTCTATAATCACCATAAGCTAAACAAACACCTGTTCTAGTTCAAATTTGGAATTCTCACACATGCACTATTAATGTACATGGATGCAAATGCGATACAATCTAGGCCACTACTACAATCATAGTATAGTATCTTTTTTCCTTCTCTATAACCCCATTTAACACATGTCCATGCATTTAGTTTATTGGTCTATATTATTGTTCATAAAAAATAATGACCACGCATATTTTATTACATTTTTTACTTATCCATTTATATCACACCTCTCTTATTAGAAAGGATTTTTTTCAAATTTTGAATTCTCGCACATGCACTATTAATGTACATGGATGCAAATGTGATACAATCTAGGACACTACTACAATCATAGTATAGTATATTTTTTTCCTTCTCTATAACCCCATTTAACACATGTCTATTCATTTAGTTTATTGGTCTATATTACTGTTCATAAAAAATAATGACCACACATATTTTATTACAATTTTTACTATTCCATTTATATCACACCTCTCTTATTAGAGAGGATTTTGATCCCAAAAAATATTAATAAGAATTAGGGCAAGGAGAAAAACCCCCTACCTCTTCGTCTTCCATGGAGGGTGGTCATTTATCTTCACTTTCCATATAATAAGCTTGGACATATGCTTCGTCTAAGTCTTGTAGGTAGGTGGTGACTATTTTACTCCTAATATGAGGGTGAAGCCCTCCAAGGTACTTGAAAAATGCTATCTGTAAGATTTTTCTAAATAGCCTACCCAAGATGCAAATGAATGAAAGAAAGCAAATAAAAAAATAGGAGATGAGAAAGAATAAACTATATTCCTCTCGAGAGAATGCAAAGTTACAAATTGAACTTGAGAATTAAGATTACAAAGGAAATTCCTTGGTCATATAGGCCAAGGGGAGAGATATGATGTAACTAGATTATGAAAAGTTTTGTTAGCCTATGAGGTGCAAAAACTCAAGTCATTAAAGCTCAACAACCTTATCCCTATGTAAAGTTAAGCTAGTGTGAAGAGGACCTAAGTGGATAACTAGCTAAGAAATGAATTAGTTAGATAAATTACCCCTTTCACACTAACACCCCCTAAGTGCAACTTAGGGAGAAGTATACAATGAAAATATGCAAATATGGGTCCGAGCTACTAGGCATGATGAGGTACCCAGATACATAATAACCTCTCAACTATAAAAGAAGGAGAAAACCTAGTGGGAAAAAACTCCCTCCAATGAGAGGTTGAATGAAGAAGGTCTAAGTGACCCTCCCTAGAAGAGATTTCCCTCACCCCCAAGAGAGACCAAAGATGTACATACTTTCTCTCAATGAAGGGTTTGGTGAATATATCTACAACTTGATTTGTTGAAGGACAATATTGCAAATCAATGGCCTGCTCCTAAATTAGCTCCCAAAGAAAATGCATATGGATCTCAATGTGTTTGGTTTGCTAATTATGGACTGGGTTCTTCAAGATTTGGATGGCGCTATGGTTGTCACAATAAATGATTGATGACTTCTGAAAGGTGATACCAAGTTTAGTGAGGATATTATAAATCCAAATAGCCTTAGTGGTAGCATTGATAGCTCCTCGATACTCAGCCTCAATCGAAGAAAGAGGGATGGCATGCTACTTCTTGCTCTGCCAACAAATGGGACCAGAACCATAGTGAAAATTGTAGCCAGAGGTGGACTTGCGATCATCAATATCACTAGCCCAATTAGAATCTATGTATCCAAGTAAGTTTGAACTTGCGCTTGTTGCATAGTGAATCCCATACCTGAGTGCCCTAGATATAGTGCAAGATGTGTTTGGCAACTTTCCAATGAAGCTCATGTGGTTTCGTCCTAAAGCGTGAAACAATTCCAACTGCAAAGGAAATGTCAGGGTGAGTATGAGTCAAGTAGATGAGGCTATGAACAAGTTGATGATACAAGGTAGCATCAACTAGTGGTGTGGAACATTTTGCCTCAAGCTTAATCCTAGAAAGAAAGGGAATTGGCACAAGCTTACAACCAGTCATATGAAAACGTGACAAAAGATCAAGAGCATACTTGGTTTGTGCAATAAATATCCCAGAAGAGGTTTGAGTGATATAAATCCTGAGAAAGTAGTGCAAGACACCCAAGTCAGTCATGGAAAATATGTCATGCAAAAAAGTCTTGACAATTGTGATGATGGATGGAGTGCTCCCAGTGACAATTAATTCATCAACATGGAGACTGAAAAAGAGAAGAGCATCCTCCTTCTGCAAGATGTAGATATTTAGATATGAGTGACATCTAGAGAACCCAATGGGAAGAATAAGGGAGTCCATTTTGGAATACCAAGCTCGTGGAGCCTGTTTGAGGCCATAGAGAGACTTCCTTAGTTTACAAACCAATGAAGAATCTTGATTGAACCCTTGTGGTTGCTCCATGTAAATTTCTTCATGTAGATCTCTATGAAGAAATGCACTATTCACATCCATTTGATGTACAACCCAACCATGAGTTGCAAAAATAACAAGTAGCAAGCGAATGGAGTTCATTTTGGTATTAGGGGAAAAGGTCTTAGTGTAGTCAATACCTGGTACTTGAGAGAAACCTTTGACCACAATTCATGCTTTATATTTTTCAACTGAGCCATCCGTTGTAAATTTGGTTTGATAGATCCACTTAAACTGAACCAATTTTCTTCCTTTAGGAAGTGGAACAAATCCCATGTTTTATTCCACATTAAAGAGTTGTACTCTTCCTCCATTACAAAATCCCACTCAACAATACTAGATTCTTCACGAAATGATTGTGGATCTAAAGCTGTGGCTATGTAGGAATGTGGAATGTCATGATGTTGTGACTGATCCCTCCTTGTATTTGAAGGATCCCCAACTAGAGTTCCTATAGACTCAAGTGTTTGGAAAGCCCAACGAGGCATGGTAGGGGATGAAGGAGGAGATTTCAAACTCTGTGAAGAGGAAGATGAAATATCATGGTCAAATCGATGACAAGAGGTATCTTAAGGAAAATCTTTGATGTCAGAATCCTCTAAATACACTATTGAGGAAGGAAGAATAGAGGATGAGCTAGAAGAGCTTTCCTCAAATTTCACACTGCGCTCAATGAAGATCTCATTTATTTCGAGATCTATTAGTCAATATCCTTTTCCACCATCAGGGTAACCAACAAAGATGCAAGGCCGAATATGAGGTTCCAAGGCCTTGCACTTCTTTGAAGGAATATGTGCCCATGTTGGGGAACCAAAAACTCTAAAGTGCACCACAATAGGTTTCCTACAACACCAGGCTTTGAAGGGAGTGATGCCCTTTAATGCCTTATTTGGAACTCTGTTCTAGATGTGAGCAACACAGTTGATAGCTTCTACCCAATATGCAAGTGCAAGGGAATGTGTGTGGATCATGCAACCAACCATCTCTTTTAGGGGCCTATTTTTCCTCTCAGATACACCATTTTGTTATGGTGTGTAGGCAATAGTATGTTGAAGATCAATCCCTTCAAGAGTACATAATTGTTCAAATTGATGGTTCACATATTTTATACCATTATCAGTGCAAATAATTTTAACACACTTTTTAGATTGCTTCTTAGCACGAGCTTTAAACTCTTGAAATCTATCAAAGACTTTTTCTTTGTGTCGAAGAGAGTAGACCCATGTATATTTGGAATAGTCATCATTGAAGGTGAGCAAATAATGAGCCTTACTAAAAGATAATGATGGAAAAGGACTTGCCAAGTCACTATGAACCAATTCAGGGACTTCTAAAGCCCTCCAAGACTTCCCTTTGTTTAACTTATCCTCAAGATGTTTTCCCAAGGCACAACCCGAACATACACCATTAGAAAAATTGATTTGAGGAAGACTTGCAACCATATTTTGTTTGCTGAGTTGCTAAAGATAACGAAAGTTGAGATGGCCAAACTGCTCATGCCATATTTTTCTCACATAATTTGAATGGGTGAGCAATGCAGTGGAATGTGAATCAAGTAAAAAATGAGAGAAAGCATACAAGCAAGACTCATGATTGGACTTACCAACTGTAATGAGTGCATTATCTTCAAGATTCATGATGTTGACAAAATCGGGAGTGAATTCAACTTTTCTACCATTATGAGTGATTTGGTAGGAGAGAAGGTTTCTTAACAAATTAAGCACACAAAGGACATCCTCAAATGTATCATTACCAGCATCAATTGAACCCTTCCCAATTACATCCATTGGAGAATCATCCCCGATGAGAATGTGGGGCATAAAACAAGGCTCCAACAACAAAAACTATTCTTTAATAGAAACCATGTGATGTGATGCACCTGAGTAAAAAATCCACTGTTGTGAAGAATCATTAACAACAAAAAAGTGCAATTGCTTTCCCTTTACCTAATTTGGAAGAAGGAATAGAGGATTGTTGAGCAACAAAAGAACGAAGATTAATGTTGTTCTTTTTAAGAAGATGTTTTAACTTATTGATTTGCTTCTTATGATAAGAATGTTCCTCATGACCAAGTTTCTTGCAATAGCTACAAGGTGGCCTTTACTTTTGAAATTTCCCCTTTGAAGAGGAGGAGTTGCAATAAAATTTTGTTGTAGAAGATGATTGTGCTTGATCTTCTTGTGGCTTTTTCTTGAACTACTTTTGTTTTTTGTTAGGTTTCTTTGATTCTTTTTGACCCGTTGGTTGACTAGCCAACAAATCTTGTGACTATGAAGGATTAAGAAGACCCATAGAAAGAATCTTGCCTTGTTCTTGCATTAACATTTCAAAAAATGAAGCATAAGAAGGTGTAGTGAATGTAGATGCCATTGTCAACCTATGAGTGTGAAATCTAGAAACAAAAGCTGCATATTCAGGTCCAAATTTGTTGAGAGTGCTATAGATAAGTAGAATGTCTTTTTTCTCTAAGCCACATGATTTACATTGTTCTCTAAGGTCATTGACTATTGTTACATAATATTAGCTGTTGTCAAAAGACTTTGGATAAATACTCATTAGTTTGTTGTCAATTTGATAACCATGAACTTCATCAGTTGTAACATACAGATTTTTTAATTTTTCTCATGCATCATGTGAATCTTTACATTCTTCAATTTGAAACATTATATCAAGAGAAACTAAACTACTTAGACAACCAAGATATTTTGTATGTTCAAACATCTAGAGTAATTTTTTCCTTATCTTTTGTGGGTTCAGTTACCTTCTTCTTAACATAAGGTGTATATCCTAGTTTCATTAAGGCATTCCATGCATTTTGATGCCATGTATTGTAGTTGTATGGCATTAGCAATGGAAACTTAAATGCACCCATAGTGAAGGAAAAATAGAGCAAAAGTAGAAGATACGTACAAGCACAAATACAACAAGAGACCCACCCTTCTTCACCCAATCAAGGAACCCCTCAGAGAAAATGATTAGGCATTTTATATTTAGTGTAGTTACAAATTTCTAGATTTCAATGCTTTTACAAATCCTCAAGAAATGAGCATATGCTAAAGGTACATTTTTGGTATAATTTCATATGAAATAAGCAACACCAATGTGAAGTACACAAAATCATGCACTTTCAAAAAAGAATCAGCTTGATTCGAGGACGTATGTAAAAGTTATGCAGCTTTGAAGTTCTCAAAACAAGAACAGTGAGGTGTCCTCTTTGAGAATCAGTGGATTTTGAAAAAAATGTGCACCAAAATCTGAAACCATCTTCACCAATGCATAGAGCACGAAAAATTATCCCAAATAAAAAAAATTGCTAAATTTAGTGGAACTGCCACCAAATTTAACTGTCCTCCAAATTTAGACATCTGCCAGCTAAGTTAAATCTCCACTAATTTTAATAAACCACTAGATAAACTTAGCAAATTTTCAGATTTAGAAAATTGCCAAATTTAGTAGCGTCGGCGTAATGCCAACGAATTTGAAAATTTATATTGTTTAATATTAAAAAATATTAAAAACTAAAAAAAGTGTCGACAAAATTTTAAATGTTATATTTTTAACATAAAAAATATTAAAAAAAGTCTTTTAAGGCCCGAAGGCTGAAGAGCTTATTTTGAGGCACAAGGCACAAGGAAGAGCGTTGGAGTACGCATAGGAATGATTTTAAAAATCATGCACAAATTATAAGGAGTCACCTCTTTTAAAAAGGTATTGGATTTTTAAAGGAGCCGCCCCATGCTTCCCAATTTTTTTTGCAAGTACAAGGCCTACGCAAGCATGGCATAGGTACCTATACCTCAAATAATATTTTAAAACTATTCTTTTAATTTAATTTTATTGTTTTCACAATTTTTAACTATTATTTTTTGAAAAAATAATATTATAAAATAAAAAATATATATATTAAACTTTTAATTTCAAAATAGAATTTTTTTTTATTAAAATATATTTTTTGAATTGTATTCAATAGTTTTTTAATTTTTTTTTGAAAAAATAATATTAAAAAATCAATATATATATATATGTTGGTGTCATCCACCTCCTAGGAGCACCATTTGTAACAGAAAATCCTTCACAAAAAAAAAGAGAGGCAACACAAGGTCATTTCACCAAAATAAGAGTGAATTAAATAAGATAATTTACATATTGTACAAAGTGCATTATAAAGACAAGAGAAAACAAACGGGTGAGAAAACTACTCACATGGGAAGAAACCACCCGAGAGAAGCTAATCAGAGTAATCTACCTTAAGTGAAAAACTTAACACACTAACACCCCCCCCTTAAGTGCAAACTTAGGGAGAATGAAGATGCAATATGGGTCTCGACTACACAACCATGTTAGGTACCCATTTACAATGCAAGAAAAGAAATCACTCCCAACTAGAGAAAAGGAAGAAAACTTTGTGGGAAAAAACCCCTCTCCAAAAGAGAGAAAATAAAACAAAAATGATGCATGGATAGAGGACTCAATCACACCCCCCAAGGACTACATACATCATGTATATACAATCAATTCCCCCCCATAAAAGGGAAAGAGAGAAACTATGTAGCCCCCCACAATGTGTAATCACCTGCAAAAATGGTAAGTTCCTAAAGACAAAACATAATCCAATGTTGACAAACAACTTGTCTCCCTTTTGGAAGAAACAAAACCAAGTACAAATGCAAGAATTCTTCCCATCCCATATAGGAATTAGCAAGTGAAATCCAAATGTAGGATGAAAATGTCTCTGAAATCTGCCCATGTGTTGCCAAGACCTTGGAAGTTGATGTCACGAACCAATCAAGAACATGCCCAATCACAATAGAAGGTGACTAACAAGGTACCATTGGAAACTGATTCTGAACATTATCCAGAGACTGAGATGGAGTAACAACAGTTGTACCACAACTATCATCAAATAGAAGGGATATTCCCTCAAATGTGTCTTCCAAGTAAAAAATGTGAGATTCCACGAACAATGAACCAATGTCCGAAAAATATGAACCCCAATCAGGAAGACAATGAAATACTTGTTACAATGAATCACTAGACATGATCAGTGAATCATCAACACAAGATGAATGGTCCTGCTGAACAGGAATGATAGGAGCCTCAATCAATGACTCCACACAATGAATCACTGAAGGTGAAGGCACATTAATTGTCCCTACTGGAGAAGAAGGAGCATCTAAAGAACCCTTGTCATCCTCATCTAAAGACTCAAATTATTCCAAAAATTCAAACTCATGCATAGTAACGTGATCATAGGGTATCCTGTCTGAAAAATGAAGAGGCATAAGACAATTTGAAATAGGATCATTTGGGAATAGTTGAGTATCAGGATCTCCACGTATTTTCCAAATTTTAGTCTAAAGAATGTGAGGATACTCAAAATGATCAATAGAATTCAAAGTGGCATCGCCAATATGCATTGCAATAACTCCTAGGACATGATCCCTTTTGCTTGACTCCATGCAAATTTCTTAGTATCAGTACCAGGAAGGGGAGCAAGATTATATAATTGTGGCAAAAAATGAAGCCATCTGAGATATTTTATGATACCATCTCTCCATTGTTTATAGTTTCCCCTTTTCAACAAAATCACAACAAGATGAAATGAAAACCCCATAATCAACTATGACAAATTTCCAAGAATACAAAGACATTAACCTTAACAAAAATTAGAAACTCCCAAATATTGTAAATGAAGCCTTCTCAAAATACTCCAAAAAGAAATAATGCTAAAAAAGGGCCGAGAATCTAAAAAAAAGTTGAGCAAAATAGGGGCACCTTTACACACAATCCACCTGGGTGCCACCCCACAAGTTAATCCATAGTAGACCGATCTGGAGATCCTCCAAACACTTGGGTAAACTGGAATTGTGTTGGCGAGGAACAATTTTCCCCACACGCGTGAGCCTTTTCTTGCACCAAGGTGAGCCTTTTCTCACTCCAAGCAATCACACTGCAAAGGTATTTAAGGAGCAAAAAACTTCCCCTTGAAGCCAATGTGGGATAATGATACCAAAACAACTTCAAAGAGCTTCAAAACTGGGGCCCACTCCACTCGACTGTGCAACTTTGGAACCCTAAATATTTTGGGGAGAAATTTATAAAATATAAAGTTTAAAAAATTTATAGCCTCCAAAGAAAATGTGCCTTCAATGGGATTGCAACTTCTCACCTAGCCTGAATCTACTGAATCAGGGCCTTCTTCTAGGAACAAATCGGCCTCTTTTGCATAGTGAAGTCACCCCTCTCAATAGAGAATCGAGCCTTAGGCAACATGCACTAACAATTTTAAGCAAAATTCCTAGCAAATCATAGTATTCTCAAGATCCCACACAACCTCAACAACCTCCAAAGAGCAGATTTTTTTCCAACACAAGTGCCTCCAAAAGAGTCATGATTGGCAGAGGTAAATCGTGCTACCTTCAACAGTGATGAAATTGTCTTCCATAAGGAAATCACGAGCTCTAAAGTAGAGCAAAAAAAATCACGCCTCCACAAAAGAATGAAACTGTCCCTTTGGTGAAAGATCCGCACGCCTCTGTGGAGAAAAAAAATACGGACTGCACAACTAAGTACCCACAACCTGCAAATAAGAGATACATGCTTCTTTAATAAAAATCAGGGCCTCTAAAATAGGAATCGTGGCCACAGATGGGGATACACACCCTCTTCACTAGGAAAAAAAATGCTTGCTATAGAAAAAAAAAGTCCTCCCTTATTTGATTCATAGTCTCTGATTAATGATTGTGGCTTCAGTGGCTTCAACTAAAGACATGGCCAACAAACACAAAATCGTGCTAGGAAAAGGAACTTTCATAGGTGCAAAAGGGAAAAGAGATAGCAACAAACAAAAAACATGGCCTTCAAAATGGAGAAATCGTGCCACCTTCCATAGGGATAAATCATGCATAGGCCATTAATCTTTAATCACAGTCTTGAATTTGAGATGCGGCCTTGCACAATGAAGATTTTCCTTTCAAAAAAGGTAGAACCCGCCTCAAAACTGTGATTCATTGCCTCACTGAAACAACAAGAAGATCCTTGATGGTGGTTTGTTGTGCCTAGAAAAATAAAAATGCCTCTTATCACAAATTTGTGCCCAACAACCAATGCTGAATCGAGCAAAACACAAAAACATGCCTTAGTGAGGAAAATCGTACCACACAACATAGAATTGAGCTTTTTTCCTGGTTTCCAAATGCCACCAATCTTCAAATAGCAGCAAAAGGAAATGAATTGTACAACAATCATGAACCACAGGTAAATAGAGAATAAAGACAACTTTGAAATTTAAAATGCCAAAAAAAAAAAGCGATCTCAAACACTCTGATGAAAACTCTCAGGAAGGATTGTAGAGATGGTTGGCTTTGTAATGACCAAGCAACCCCAAAGGATACCTATTTTTTAAAAGTACTTACATACATCATAATAATCATATACCATATGAAATGAAAACTAAACATGAACTACATATAACAAATCCCTCGGGTTTACTTGACTGCATTACTTTTCACAACAACATTATTACATCACATGAAAGGTAGTATACACCAGTAATCATAAGATAACATGAGCATGGTTAACACATTAATCAAGAGTTACAATATTACAATGCCGTTTCCCAACATGAATGGGGAAGATACAATAAAATGGAATGTTACATTTGAAATGAAGGAGTACAAAGCTGCAATACTGGATTCAACTCTGGATCAACACAAGGGGCAATCACTTACAGGTACAATTTCACACTTCTCAATTGACGATTGGGGACCCAATGGGGTGCATAGCACATTCCACCCAACCACGTGGACCTGAAGGCCCACCCCCGTGCTAAGAGATGACAAGAAGGATCCCCAACAATAACCATCATAAAGGAACAAGGATCTGAGACTTCACAACAAGATCCACAATAACATAGGAATAATCTCAGCACAGATATAACCAACACACAGATGTGCCCAACATAAGAGTTAACAAATAAAGCATCCAACATACAAATGCTGTACATGTGCTTCGAGCCCAAGAATAACATAAAGGAAACAAGAAGCAGCACATAGTTGTTAAAAGGAAGAGAGTCATCATGTTGCATACAGTTTTTTTGGCGAATCTTCTAGGCCCATTTGCTTAGGTTACCACAGTGACCTCTTCTGAGAAACTGCGGCCCACATGCAAACCAATGCAGCTTGCTCCCGATTATCTTTCATAAGGACAAGACAATGAATTTTCCCCTCGGGCCTTCTCAACTCATCTCAAGCCCATACAAGCACTTGAGCCATGAGTGAGGCATTCACTATATCTTGTTAATGTGTGATTCTATCCAAAACCCCTAATAAATATTAATGTTTTCACTTGATTAATAACTTCCAATGAGTTACCCTGAGACCACTTCCGGGTCTCGGCCCCCATTGAAAGCCACTCCCCTTATGAACAACAAAACTCAAAAGACACTATCAGGGTAAGCCCCCATGCACAACATATAAAGCCACAAGATAAATTGCATTAAGCAAGGCATACACCATCCTACACAAAATCCTCATAACGAAACTATTTTCAAGTGCAAGGCTAAACCCAATCATCAAATAGATCATACGAGCAATAGTTCACAAAGAACCAAAAGTGAAGGCCAATAATAAAGCAACACCTTTCTTTCCCTTTCTCTGGAAGACTGATAAATCACTAAAACAAGGGTTTCCCAACAAGAAAAGAATTTCCACCTAGCCTCTAGAAGACTCCTAATAGTCACTTGCATAAGGATTACATATTCGAACAATACCCACATTCATTCCAAAAATGACCATTCACTTGTTTCCACAACCACTCAATATCATAAGAAAACATAGAGGCAAGGTAGGTTTATAAGACATTCGTTTTATGATTAACACTAAATCATAAAATTCAAGGTAATTCTTATAAAAGTAATTCTTATACTGTACACTAACATCATTTATCTTTTATGCTTTATCAATCTTCTCTAAGAAACTACATTTCTTGATTTACATAAATAAATAAAAATACCAAGAGGGTAGAAATCCTTTACTATTTAACTTCAATGTATTCATGTATTTCCCTAAACATACTTACATACATTAAATACATCCATATATCAATTTATCAATAATTATCTATTATTTATTTGTTTGCTTACTTATTTACATATAAATTGTATATAATTTATACCGTGAAAGTAATTTATCTTAAAAGTAATTCAAAAGAATTTTAAGCATGAAGGAATTATATACCAATATTTATACTATTCCTACCCACATACAATATTCTTTTATTTTTCCCTAGAAAGGAAATAATCTAAGGGAAACCTATTCATACTAAAATGATTTAGTTTTAAAGATTCCTTGTAGGGAACATGGGAATATACTCCCTTTACATTATTTAAGGGATAACTTTAAGCCAAGGAATTCCACGTTGACTTTCTTTTCTTTCCTAAACTTAAAAGAGCTTAATTTTATATTATTTTTCTACAAAGGTTGTTTTATAAAGTGAAGCATACCAAGACTATGACTAACCTCTTCTATTCCTTTAGCAAGAATACAGGTGTAATGTATATCGATTTTTTTTTTAATACCTTAAGACTAAGGGGCTTCCCAATGCATAGTCAAATTTCATTGTATTAAGATTTAGAAATTCCCAAGTACTAACTAAATGATAAACGCCATTCTACGTGCATATGCGGCATAGTCATGAGCTATGGAAATGGCTCATATTGCCAGCGAACCATACATAGCATGCTAACAAATACAACTCATATCACATCATTCGAATAAGGTAAAAGATTAATATGCAACGTGCAGAGTGCTTAAAGGAATCCAGCTGACACAAGGGAGAGCACCGAGATCTTAAGATTTATCAGATTAGATTACACCCAGCCAATACACAAGAAGAGTATCGACAACATATAGTTTAAGATTAAGTAGTCTTCAGACTGCTATAAGGATAGGATTCAATCAATATCAAATAAATTATTGATGCCAATGATCAATGTGAAAGCAACTGTAAATGACAATAAAGATAGAATCCGAGAAAGATGACGCCAAAATAATCATGCATTACAAATGATTATATCCCGCAGACAATTTGTAACAATAACAGATTGCCTATGAATCAGGAAGCTTATCTAAACGTTCGCACCCTCCTAAATTCGAAATTTGCTACTGTGATAAATTATCCACAGAGTCAAGAAGATAAATTTTATCTTTAAACTTCCTGATATGGTCATGTTC
>VDFB02353493.1:361095411-361111141 GCA_007258455.2 Sequoia sempervirens | reverse complement strand
GAGTTGCTGCCGTGACAGGTTAAAAATGGAATCATGGAGCTATTTAATTCTGTACAATACCTCAACTCTAAATGTTGTATCTGTGACAGGTTGCCAAGTATATTAGAAGGTGAATATTGGAATTTGAAAGTATCGCCATCTATTTGCTTTGTATATTATTATTTTCAAGTGCTGCAACTGTGATAAACTGTCCGCAGAATCAAACAGATTATTTAAACATTTAAACTTCCTTTTATGTTCAAATGTTGCGGCTGAGTCTAGTTAAAAAGAAATCAGAGAGATTATTTAAAACCTCTACATCACTCTATTTTTGAGTACTGCAATATGTGACAGGTTGTCAACGCAATCAGAAAGGCTTTTTTCGCCTCTACAGTCTTCTAAGATTGAAAGTTGCGCAAACAAAAGACCAGGCAACAAATAAATCTGTCTAATGGGATACTTAATAAGAACAAACAGATAAAGATGAAGACTTATTATATGCAAGAGAGAGAGAGCCATGGAACAGGGAATATGCACAAGAAATATAAAAGTTGCAACTCCAAATCTACATACCTAGTATCATTCCTTCACTTACCACCATTCGATCCCCTTAGTGATGTGGCCTTTTCCCTTTCTTAATCTCGAGCCATCCCTGTTCTCCTTCAAAAACATGTGGCTTATCCATACAGGCGGTCACCTAGGACAGCATGATATTTTCGCTTCATATCCATCTTGCACTCAGTGTTCAAAGTTTTCCTTCTGTTCTCTTCAGGTAAGAGATCTTGCGCTGCAGCTTTCGTAACTTCAAGGGGTTGCCTTACTTCAGCTTTAAGACCATTGGACGTTAGGATGTAAGGCTTTCTATTTTGTAGGCAGGTTAATTCATCTACATCTTTCTGTGCATGTGCAGGAACTGATACTAAATTGATCTCAATTTTCAAATCGCTGAGCACTTTAAAGCAAGAGTTGATATCAGGCTCTTGCATATTTAAAGCATCAGCGAAAGGCAGAGTAAAATGTTGGGATTCATTGATCCCATTTCCAAGCAGTTTAGACCTTTGTATCTTCGTAATTTCTCCAGTATGTAAATACCGCAATACATCAGGCTTAAATCGAAACTGGTGGCCAGAAACAGGGTCAACATAATACTTAACCCTTGTCCCTGCTGTTGAGCCATTTTCATGGTATTTCAAGTCTATTATCCATCCTTTTGGAAGCCAATCAGGAGAATTAACTACAGTTGCATCGGTCCCTATGTTCCTTTGCTTCCGCCTCTTGCTGTCAAAGACTACACTCGATCTAATTGAAATGACCAGACCTTCCACATTATCTTCGTTGAACAATTGGTTTGAAGAATTTCCTCCAATAGTGGAAGGCTTACTAGCTGATACTTGTTCTGGATGTACAACAGGAGTGGAAGGTTCTGTAATAGGTTCCTCTTTAACAGAATTATTGATGTTCTCCCTCAGGTATTGGACTTTGTAAGGAATTATTGGAGTCAGAGGGCTCTTTTTTTTTTTGTACTATATACTTCAGGCACTCAAGAAGTGAAATGCTTGCGCAAAACTTCTGTTAACTAGTCCAAACACAATATATGCAGGAGAACTATTGCAGGATGCAATTTTTTTTCCTGGCTTTTATTTTACTCTCCACCAGAACTCCTTGAAAAACTTGAAACAGTTTTTGTTTTCTTTCCAAAAGAAGGAAAAATTACTGTATTCCGAATAAAGTGCAAGGTGAAATGGTTTCATTTATGAATACAGAGAGGGACAGTGGAAACCGTTAGTATCGAATCAACTCTCCCTCCCAGTTCAGTTTCACTTAACTTCTCTGCAATCCCTGAAAACTCTCCAGATCTGCCTAGGGACGACTCCTCCTTCTCAACTATCTCTTTTTCTTTTTTTAAGCTGTTGTTACATGCCTAAAATAATGCGCAAAGCGACATTCTCTAGACAAGAGGCAGTTACAAGAAGGAATATTGTATTCTAAAAGTTTGCATGGTGTGTTAATTAGGGAGAGTGGTTTGTTGAGTGATGGCACATGCAACCATACTCCATTAATTGCTATTAATAACCACTAAATGCCTATCACCCGATAATACACTTTTTTTTTTTAAATTTTATTCTTTTAGATAAATTCTAATTTATTTCAATTTAAATGTTAATAATATTTTATTAATAACTTTTATTTAAATTATCGTATTACCTCAAACACAAAATAAATCAATACCAACCACTCTTAAATTCATAGCAAGGCAGAAAGCATCACATGATGACACAAATGGAGGGGCACTCACTGATACCATGTTGGTGTCATCCACCTCCCAAGAGCACCATCTACAACAAAAAATCCTTCACATAAAACGAGAGAGGCAACACAAGACCATTTCACCAAAACAAGAGTGAATTAAATGAGATAATTTACATACTGTACATTAAAGTTCCTTATAAAGGCAAGAGAAAACAAACAGATGAGAAAAATACTCACATGGGAAAAAACCACCTGGGAGAAACTAATCAAAGTAATCTACCCTAAGTGAAAAACTTAACACACTGACAATATGCTCTGAAATGATGGTTCCTTTATGGATCTAGCAATGAACCTCCCACTTCAAATTGTTGCATATTTGGCCTTTGATGTCCATTCAAACAAAATAAAGGGTAGATTTAACTTTCTCAACCGCTCTGGACTCAATGGTGAGCTCAAAATTTCTCCAAGGAGCTTTAGAAAAGCTAAAAATGGCAAGTCAATGTTTGAACCTCCTAGAAACTGATATTTTCTCCACACTTTTTTGATTCTCTAGATCATCCAAAGATTCAAGAGAAGATCATACTCGGTGCTTTAAAAACAACAACTCTACACTCCCAAATTCCCTAAAATATTGCTAACCCACAACTCATTCTTGCTCTGATACCATGTAAGATTATTCTAAATAGCCTACCCAAGATGCAAATGAATGATAGAAAGAAAATATAGAAATAGGAGATGAGAAATAATAAACTGTATTCCTCTCAAGAGAATGCAAAGCTACAATGAGCTTGAGAATTAAGATTATAAAGGAAATGCCTTGGTTATATAGGCCAAGGGGAGAGATAGGATGTAACTAGATTATGACAAGTGTTGTCATCCTATGAGGTGTGACAAGTCAGGTCATTAAAGCTCAAGAACCTTATCCCTATGCAAAGTTAAACTAGTGTGAAGAGGTCCTAAGTGGAGAACTAGCTAGGAAATGAACTAGTTAGATAAAGTACCCATTTCACACAATTAACACTATCTTTATTAAGAATAATAGTTCTACCAATTAAAATAATATGCCTAGATTTAAGCTTACCCTTGCTCCTTCAATGCCAATTATATTTCGTTAACCTTTCTAAAAAATTATCAATAGATAGATCTTCCCTTTCTCAATACAATGCTATTTATTTGTCCCATAATTTACAAACTAATATAGGCCTCTATTTATAAATTTCTCATGACATCAAAGTTATTTCAAGACCAAGAATAATTTATATACTCATTAGAAACTAAATGAACACTTATTTAGTTTGGATTCTAATATTTTACATGCGTACCATTGGTGGACATGACTACAAATGTGATACAATCTAGGACACTATTACAATCATGGTATAGTATTTATGTTTTCCTAATTTGTAATTTTTTTTAACACCTTCCCTTGAATTTAGTTTTGGATCCATGTAATTATTCATAAAATCTATGTCTACGCATGTTTTATTATAATTTTTATGATCCATTTAGAACAAAAGTGGGACTCTATGTTAGTCCAAGCCAAATTTGCATACAAATCTAGGTGAACAAATCATTAGAAAAGATGTCTTTTCAAGAGGTGTATGGGACATACCCATGAAGTGTCATTTTTATGGGAGTGGAAATAAAAGGCAAGCATGTGAGTGTAGCATTAAAAGACATTGCAAAACATATGAAGGAAATTCATGTACAAGTCAAAAGGTAGCTAGAAGAAAGCAACATAAGGTATAAGTCATACATGGAAGAGAATTGAAAAAAACAATTTATAGTTACACTAAGGGATAATTATTCATTGCACATTTGTGCAAACAAAGGTCTAGATGTGGAACTTATATCAAATTAAAGCCTAAGAAGGTTAGTCCTTGCAATATTTTGAGTGGATCTTTAAAAAATACATACAAGATTAAATTTCTAGAAGGAATGATTATCTCATCAATATTTAATGTGCTTGGTCTACATTCCTACCATGCACCTAATTCTAAAAAATGTGTAAGAGGTGAATTTTGGGATACATATTCTAAAAAAGTAGTGAGATATAATTGTGATATTTTATATACATGCATTACAAAGAATATTGAATGAAACAAATATGAGTAACATATCATTCATTGGAGGAGTAAAATGACTAGAAGAAGACTCTTGGATTTTTTATGTCAAATCAAGCCAACTTGAGTGGTTAAATTAATCTTCTATGTAGTCTTAAATTTGGGCATGCAACTCAAATTTCTTACCTAAGGTGTTTTATGTAGGAGCATATTAAGAGTCATATGCATTCTTCCATCTTCAAAAAATATGCTTGGCACATTGGTATTGATTGCACATATTTTGTTTTATTTTGTACACCCTACAAATTGGTTCTTCTTTCAATACTACTATTTGGTTGACACAATGAGCAATGGTTGACACAATGATTTCTAAGTTGCTCAAGTGATTTCTTTAACATGTGTAGATTCATGTTATTTGATAATACTTCATTTTAAGGTGAATTCACTTATGAGATCATGCACTTTGGATGGTCTCACATAATCCTTGTTCATGCACATAACTCAATTAATAGTGTGCCAAGTGGTTGAAAAATATTGGTGTACTATTTAGTCAATATGTGAAGATAAATAATTGCAAGGAAGTGGAGCTTGCTAGGTAGATGAACCATTTCCTTCTTGGAAGCTAAATATTTGAAGAAAGTGAAGGACACAATCTATATGCAACCATTAATTTAATGGCGAGATGTTGACCATTTCAAAAGCGAGTCATTGGTCAAGTATCATAGGACTCACATTGCAGACACTCTTTATGATTGCATTGTAATATCTTCAAAAACGAGTAGCCAAGTTTTGTAATAATACATTTTTATATTAAATTCATGGTTTTAATTCTCTAGAATAATATTCTTATATGTATTTTTTATGTACTCTAGGTATGTGATAATTGGTTGTTCATTTAACTTGTTATCATCATTGTATCACCATAGCTCCCAAAACTTAATTCATGCTTTTGTATATTTGTTTTTTAAATCAATATATCTATTAATATTCATCAAAATATCAAAAACATACATGAAACTCTCATAAATGTATATAATAATCAATGTAAAAAATAATTCACATAATAGGTTGTGTAGTAATCAAGTTGTCAAAAGAGGTGATCACTACAAAATTGTGACAAAATATGGACATCTTGAAAGGTTAGAAAGTGTAATAAATTTTTCTTTCAACACCACTAATATATCATTGAATTTCAAAGTTAAAATACTACATTTTGTAAATTTGTACCACCATTTAATTAACTTAAATCAGGAGTAATTTGCGACACAAAATAGTATTTTTTAAAACCATTGAAGTCTCTTTTTCCAAAATGACATGTAGATTCCAACTAATTTTTTTTTTTTGGGTAATTTACAACAGTATATAGTTATTATTAGTTTTCTAAATGTTTCTTAGCATATATTTATATTTTTTTGTGTTCTTGAATGTTGTATTTCAATACACTCATTCACTCATTTCAAAATCATGGAATAGATGCTAGAATATGAAAATAGCATCTAGATATAAGAGCCAAAATGAGAATTTACTTTTTATTATTTGACATAATCCTAGGGTCGTTGCATTATTTTAGTTGTCTTTAAATATTTTCTTAGAACCTTAAATCTTGTCCATACAGGGGAATGAAATAGAGCATGAACCTTGCTATTTAGAAAAATCCTCAAAGGTGTTTGTAGATGTTGCAATCCGTACTCAAACTTAGACATAAAAAGATTAATGCAAATTTGTTACAATCACCTATTTTTTACTCATGATCCAACCTATCCAAATTATGAGAATGATCTAGTTTAGATTTTTCATTCATCTTCCACTACACACAATAAGTTAATAATGGGCCGCATATCAAAAATTATGATAAAAATAATGAATAGTTATATCTTGATCATTATAATCAACTAAGTGTTTTCATTTTTGTTTATTTCAAATATCAAATTTATGTTACATGTCATATATCTAAAATAGATTAATTGAAGTAAATTATTTTTTATACTCATTAACCCTAATTTATATTCTTAATAAAAGTAGTATGGAATTTTGTTGCTACCATAAATTCTAGTTTTCTCTTTTCAAGGAGTTCCTAGGAAAATTCTTTCAAGTTTATGTGGGATTCATTTTATTTACATGTATATTTTATCATATGTTCAACAATTATAATTTGAATTTCAAGGAGCATAATATATAAGCATATAATTATTGATTTGTATATTCTAAATTCAATAATTTATAGATCACTTGCATAGGCTCTAGACATCTAGGTAGATTTTTAATACTTTGATTAACAACCTTCATTTGTCTATCCACGCAAAGCTATAATAGAGTTGTACATACTTTATTCCAAAGCACATGTCAAAAATGATTAAGGAACTTTGTGTCATGGTTTGATGCCTTGTTAGGTGGCAATCATGTGACCAAATTGTCTCCTTGAAGAATAAATTTGCTATCTTGGACATACCATTTTAATTTTGATCAGGAATCGAATAGAACATTTTAGAAAACCTATTCACCACTAAAAATATAATATCATGATCCTTTCAAGTGAGTGTATGTAATAACTTATACAACTATGTGTTTTGTACCACCCCTTTTGTTGTTTGGTAGGTCCCATACCTTTTTACAAGTTTCTACACATCTTTATGACTAGTGATATCTTTCCTCCAACATTTTCCACATTTTTTATATATTAAAGTATCCTTAGAGTCCTCCATTAACTCTTTGATGAGGTTCTCCCTTGTTAAACTATGTGGAATACACAACTATTATTTTCTAACAAATATCGTTTATGCATAAATAAATATTCATACGGGCCTCTATCTCTAGCCAAAGGATCTATGTATCCATGTGTACCATGCATATGTAAAATATGAACATACATCATACAAATCCTTCAATCCCTGCATACCTACAAGTTTTAGAGCCATCATGAATAATAATTCTTCTCTCCTAATCAAGGCATACAAAATTTTCTTGGTTATACTAGATTTGTGATTTACCACAAAAGAGTAACCCTACACATATTCTAACCATATCATGTGTCTCTAGTTTAGTTTCATTTGATTGTTGATGAAATTTAGTGCTTGGTGATCAATGTACAACATGAACTCCTTTGGTAACAAGTAATGCCTCTATTCATACAAAGCTTTAATAATGCCATAATTTTTTGTCATAGATATCGTGCTCCTACCTAGCCTCATTCAATTTATCACTAAAAATGTGATTGGTCTACCCCCTTGGCTCATGACCATATCGATTAATTTTAGAATTGAAATAAACCTAAACACTTTAAACAATTATAGGAGCTCAAGCATTGGTTCCTCCATCACCATTTTTATTAAGAGTTTAAAACTCTTGGGAATAATAGCTATCTATTGAAATCATCCTTTATGCATATAGTGTATCTAATTCACACATGTGCCACTAAAGTTCTTGATGAACTTCCTATAGAAGCTCACCAACTTGTGAAAATTTTAAAATTCTATAGTGCTCTTTTGTTCTACCACTAAAAAAATACATGCTTTCTTTGGATTCATTTGTAATCCTTCTTCAGATAAAATAAATCCATAGTATGTTAATTCCTTCTTCATGAAATTCACTTCTTCAATTTCACACACTTCTCATTCCTCATGTGTGTAAAATCCTATTACAAGTGTGTAAGATACTCCTTTGTCTTACTGGAAATTTAAATATCATCCAAGTAGACGATTATAATTTTTCCCAAAAATAGCTTCATATCTTTCATTCATCAACCTAATGAATTTACTTGGTATGTTGGTCAACCCAAATAATATTATCAATAATTTAGATAAGACTTCCTTTATTTTGATTGCAATATTATATTCTTTTCCTTCTCAAATTTTGGTATGACAATATTTTCTCTTGAGATTAAATTGATCAAATCATCCATGCATGATAATGGGAACTTTTAGTTGATGGTGATATTATTGATTATGTGGAAGTCAATGCATGTTCACCATTCTACACCTTTCTTCAACACAAATATTGCATGAACTACACATGTGCTCATACTTTCCTAATTGAGACCTTGATCTAGTAGCTCATTCACTTGTATATTCAATTATGTTAACATTTTATGGCTCAAATATTATATGATGACTTATTTAATATATTATATTTAGGAATTAGATCGATCTAGTGAGATATGCTATGAACTAGTGATAATTATCTTAGAATTTCTTCTTCTATAACACCTAAAAACACTTCTATTAGTGCTTCAAATTCAATATCCATAGAGTTAAAATACATCACTATGTGCTCCAACTTCCTAAGTTTAAAATGTGTAGTCACTCCTCATTTCTATGGAATATCAAACTTTCACATCACTTTAACATGCATAAGGACATAAAAAACAACACAAAATTTTATATCTATGGAATGTAATATTTTCATCACATAAATATACAAAAGAACATAAAAAAGAAAATAAATAACAAATTTAACCTATAGGTACAAATGGTACAAACACAATTACTAAAAATTAAATATAATGCATAACCAAGCTACTTATCTCTACCACACATTTTGATTCCTTGTTTGAGTGGTTATCTCACTATAGACATCCAAATTTGATCGCTCCCATACGATCAAATTTACCACTTTATTCATCCATTCCGTCAATATTAATTTATTTAATTAATATTACACTTCCCGCCTAAGGTTCTTAAATTATTTAATTTAACAATTAAATGCTTTACCTTACACCTTTTTCCTCTCTAAATTAAATAAATACATCAATTTATTTAATTTAGTCATCTTAAACTTTTTGAATTAAAATCAATTTAAAATTCTTCTTTTCTCTCTCCTTGTCACATCCTCCATAATCCCTTTTTAATCTAGATTAATTTAATTAATTCATGATTAAGATGTGCATCCTCTTAATCAGGGGTTAATGTCACATCCTCCTACATTTGCCACTTGCTTCTAATCTCTCATTAATTACCCTAATCAAGTATTTGCACAACCTTAATCAAAGTCATTAGCCACTTTTAGCACAGATTTTTAGTCAACCTTTTTCATTTGTCTTTCTTAGCATTGACCCTCTTTCCCATGTGAATTTTTAATTCACATTTATTCATCCTAGGTCTCTCCCCTCCCCATGTGAATTTTTAATTCACATTTTATCCTTTCAAGACTTCTAGAACATTTGACTTGTCACCTCACCCATATGTGACCAATTCCCACCTTTTTGGAGACCATCTCTTATCCATTAGATTCTCCTAAGAATGTGAATTTTTAATTCACATTTATTTCTCCAGCCACTTTCTCATTTTCCATGGAGATTTTTGAGGAATTCCAAAATTCCTCAAATGTCGCTTTCATTCTCACTTGGGGACAAGAAGTTCCTTTTTGAGGAAATATTCTCACTCCCCAAGGTACTTGGAAGGTACTTGTACTTCCTCCACATCATGTACTCTCCTTCCACATCACCTACACATCATCTCACCCTTAGCCACTTCACATTCCATATGTCAAAATGTGAGGGCTTGTGAGTCCTCAACTCACTTTAGCCCTTCATCTTGGCCTTGTTGGATAAATATTAACCATTGAATTCTCTAGAGAATTCAAATTCCTTTATAAATACCCCCTCCTCTAAGGCATTAAAAAAGACTTAGTCATTTGAGCAACCTTATGCTATCATTTTGTGCACTCATTTTACAAGCATTTTCTCTCATCTAGCCATCCATTTTAGCCATTTGCATTTGCATCACACCATATAGTTAATCTTGCATTTAGCTACATCAATAGCCATCCAAGGAGCATACAAAGTAATCAAAATAAATTCCAACCAAGGAATTTCAACAACAAAGAAGGTATAATCGTCTTACAATCTTTATTTTAGCTTATTTCTTTGCTTTATCATTCCTTAGGCTAATCTTTTTGAGGTGTTCTTTGTGTTTTTCCATTGCATTTTAGTTGTTTTTGCACATATAGAATAGATAAAACCCAAGGATATCACACTTACTAAAGGGTAGAAACATTCAACTTACAAGGTCATTCAAGTTCAATATCCTTAGAGTTAAAAGATATCACTATGTGCTCCAACTTCCTAAGTTTGAACTATGTGGTCACTTCTCATTTCTACATAATGTCAAACTTTCACATTACATAAACATGCAAAAGGTTATAAAAAACAACACAAACTTTTATATCTATGGAATGCAATATTTTCATAGCACATAAATATACAAAAGATCATAATATAAAATGCAATATATATATATATATATATATATAAATTTAACCTACATGTACATTGATGGTATGAGCATTATTACGAAAAAATATATAATGCATAATAAAGCTATTTATCTCTACCATGTGTTATGATTGCTTTCTTGAGTGGTTATCTTGCCAAATGATAGAAGTATTCAACTTATAGGGTCATTAACAACTTGTAGCAAATATTTCTAAAATAGTAAACAATAACACAAAGTTGAATAGTGCAAGTCTATATTAATTCATGCATCAATAATGTTTTTATTGAACATCAAGAAATAATATATAATACATTATAACACCTAAACTATGGCATTATGGGAAACATGCACTAATGTTGTTGAAATTTTATTACATTAATTCATTAACATAATTTTATTTGTATTAAATAAAATAGTTTATCTCAAGGAAATCACCACTTGAAGAGAGTCTTCTATTATTATTTCCCTCTATAGAGCAAGAAGTCACATTGTAGTTCTTTACAAATTTCTCTAGAACTCTTCCTATAGTAACTTCAACCTATAATTTTTTGGAGTTTCTATGGAAGTTATGAAGCTTTCAAAGATTTGACATTTCAGAGCTTCTAGAGATGTGGAATTTTGAATCTTCTTGAAACATGACATTCTAAATATTTTGAAGAATCCATCTTACCCTGTTTTCAAAAAAATATAGCTTTGTACCATAATCATTAGCATTAAAAATCCATATTTAACATAGAGAAGATAACAAACATCCATACATTATTATCATTCAATATTGTAAATAATTTACTATATAATCATATTAGTTTCAACACAAAAAAGGTTATACATGGTCAACAAAGGATAATTTTATCCTAATATTGAGGTGAATATTTATACTTCATCACTCCCCCATACCTATGATTAAGCATGTCCTCCTGCTTAATCCTCTGCCTACTAATGTTGTATGTTTTCTTCTCTCCTATTACAAACTTCCTCTATTTTTTATTATTATCATAAATCATGTGGGTTGAAGGGTATATTTCTCGAGGGTTTACTATGTAGCCTCTTGCACTATATTCCTTTTCTTTGCACTTTTTAAATTGCCATTCCTCACCACTAACATGTAGTGGGGTAACTCACTAGAGAAGAAGGGGACGCTTCAATAGCATCCCTATCAATTTCTATTTGAATTTATCCTTTAACTTTGTAATTGATTTACCCCTCTGGAAGGACCACAAGATGTTCCCTAGGTATTATTTCTTTCTTCCTTAGTTGTATGGGAAAGGATGTATATATTTCATCACAAGATACTTTTGGGAGTTTAGGAATGAAATTTGAAAGGGCTTCATAGCATAATTTTATATTGGTATTGTAGTGTCGAAAAATTTACTCCTTACATTTTCACACTATGTTTGGGTTCCTTAATTAGTTGGACTTAATTATGCCTCTAATTGGCCCAATTATGCATCTACAATCCTAATTAATTGCAATTTCTGAAAGGGGAATCATGATTTAATTAATGCAATTATCATTTTTAACACCTCAAAATGAATAGTTATTGGCAATTTAGGTCAGGACCCATTCATCCTTGGGCGAATGGGTCCCCTTTAGTTGCTTTTAATTCAAATTTTAAATATTTTTTTTGCGGCCTTTTTATGATTCCAAATTCAAATTCAAATGTTATCTTGTAATGTTTAATTTTTGAGAAATTAGAAAATTGCCTATAAAAGCAAGGTCTTTTTATCAATTCAAATCCTAGAAGCAACCTAGAAATTCATGAGAGAAAAAAGCATAGCATATATTATTGTCAAAGGTGTTCAAGGGAATATTTCTCAAGATTTTTTTGCAACATTAAAGATCTCAAGCATCATGCCAAACTTATCAAGCATCATGCATGTTTTTGGAGCTAACATTGCGATGTAGGTTTCAAGCATTCAAGTCAAATTTCAAGCATCAAGATCAACATCCAATCAAGCCATTCATGCAAGATCAAGACCTTGGAGAGATCTAATAAGTTTTAGTCCTTCAATGGTTTCAAATCAAGGGGTTGGTGAGTTGCAACATAGCAATTTTTCATTCATCATTCCTTTCATGTTTCATTGTTTCAATTCAATGTTTAATTACCAAAACGGGGTTTGAGCAAGGCAAACCCCCATTCACCAAAAACAATTTTTCCCGCTTGTGTGTTTTGTAGATCTTAGTTTGAAGAAGGATCAAAGATCTATCAAAGGAGAAAAATTGCAAAAGTTGTCAAAGTTACAAAAGTTATCAACATTGTCATCAAGCCACATAAACTCACTTTTAGTATTTATTTCCAAATTTTTGACTGTGAAACTTGGAGGAATCAAGAGTGTAGACCAAGGACTAGAGGACTATGAAAGAATATTTTCAACCCTTGTAGCAAGACCCATTTTACCTTGGGCTAATGAGTCCCATGAGGACACTCAACACAACCTTTTTGTGATAGGTGCATAAAATCACACCCTTCTCAAATCTACAATTTCTTTCTGGATTCTATTAGATTAAGATTTAATTTATAGGTCTCATGTGTTACATTGTATAATTTCATTCATTTGGTACTTTTCATTCATCTCCCAAAAGTGCATTTTAGGTTGATTTACCCCATCCTAGATCATAAGGAAAACAACAAAATCTCCACCAAGGTTGACTCACCCAAGGGTTGAAAGTCAATCTTTCCCTAGGGGATCTCTTTTTCCTAATGAACTAAGGAAGATAGGTGCATCATACCCCCATTCCCATATTGATTCACCCATTTTCCTTCATTTCATTTTGGTGAACTTGACATTGTACATGAAAAAATATGAATTTGGAGTCCATTCAAACTCTAGATATAGAATTTGCATTAGTTTTCATTGCATTGCATTACTTTGAATCTCATTTAGGGTTGTAAAAATTGCATTAGTTTGCATCTCATTTAGAGTTTTAGGTTTGCATTTTTCATCCTTTAAAATATGAAAAATTCAAAAAGTTGCATGCATATTACATTAATTTTTCATAGTACTTGCATATTAGTGTATGTTCAAGCATTCATATTCACAAATTGAGTCAAAATTGAATTTCAAAAAGTGTCATATTGTTCATCATCTTTCATTCAATTTACTTGCATTTAGACATCAAAATATGGAAAAATTAGTCATTGAAAGTATAATTTACAGTATGAAATAGGAAACCCTAACTATAAGCTTTAAACTAAAATTTAAATTTTTGCAACCCTTGTGCTAGGAACCATTATCCCTAGGGTGAATCTGTCCCTATACATGCGTTGTTTCAAAATTTTGGGCAATGATTTGTCTCTATTTACCTTCTTTTGATCTGCTATTAAATCTGGGTTTTAGTTTCAAAAATCAAAAAAATTAGTCATTATTATCATTAGCTTCAATTGGTCAAATTCAATACATTGTTTAAAATCAAAATTGGCATTAAAACATATCATTTTCAATATCTTGCATTCAAAAATAAAAAAAATATTCAGATCTAAAAATTTGCAAAAAAAAAAATCATGGACATGTGTATGGGTAATATATGGAAAACCTTAAAATATTTGGTATATGTTTCAAGTTGTGTGTTTGGTGAGGACCCTAATACAATTGAGACTATGAATGAACCTTCACCTCCTAATGAATGTCCCCGTGAAGTGGAAATATTAGGTTAAGATGAAGATAACATGTAACAATTCATACAAGACTCCTTACACAACCTTGAGAACAATGCATCGTTTTATCCATCCATGCAAAAACCACCTATAATCCCATCACTTGATATGTAAAACCTCTTACATCCTGAAATGGAAGCACAAAGCAAGCCTCAACCATCAATCATTAATGAACTTGATCACAAGGACAATAATAATAGTCTTCTATCCTATGTTCATCGAGTTACTAATACACCCATTAACTTAGAAGAGAGTTATGGTCAAAGCTTTAAGATCTTAAAGAAACAAGGATGTGACATAAAAAATGAGCTTGAAATTCACAAACTGTTAGAGCAAATACCATATGAGGATACCAAGGGGTTAGGATATCAAGATCTTCCCCCCTTGCACATCTCCCAAAGGAAAAGGTGTTCTCTTTCACAAGATCATTTCAAGAGACCAATTAATACCTCACAAGGATGATAGGATCACCATAGATCCTTTTCCCCCACCTCGACCTTAGAAAATTTCCTAAATAAGTATGACATCTAAGCCATATAAGTTCAAGGAATTTCCATTTTACACACTACAGTTCAAAAATTGAATGAAAAACGAAACAACTCCTATGTCTAGGATTGATTTACTTGCCACCTATCAAAGAAAACAAGAAAGTAAAAAGTACAAATATGAATTACTGTGCATTTCATAGAACTCCTAGGCATCTTATTCATGAGTGTCATCTTTTACAACGATTGATCTGTGAGAATGATGTTATTGATATAATTAACTAAAATACATGCACTTTGCTCCTTGCCATGTGATAGTTGTAGGATCATAGCATACTCACTATTGCATGTATTATATTTATTGCATATATCATTTCTATATTGCAAGGAGACCACTCTCATCACCCATCTCAGCTCATCCTTGTCCTGCACTTAGTGGGGGAAAGGAGTTAGATAGCCTTGTCCTAATTTGACAATTATTATTGTCCCTTTGGCTAGTTATCTACCTTCTGCATATGATGAACAAGATTGGGATGTGGATGACCTGCTATAGGTTGACGTGCATGTGCCATACTATTATTCTCTTTGTGTTCTTTGTGATTGCATGTGTGTAATGTGATCCCCCATACTGTGCTACTTGGTGTGTCTTTATATTTTTGTGAGCCTAGTTTGGATGACACTTGTCACTCTGTTGGTGCAAGTATACAAAGGAAGTAAATCTGTTGTGACATTCTTCTATTTGTATCTACATTCTTCTATATGTTGTAACCATATATCTTGTGTTTTCCTTTTGGGGATGATGCAAGGCAACGAGACATTTAGGTCTCTTCCATGTTGACCCAAAAGTTTCTTCTTTGTTCTCTCTCTCTCTATATGTGTCATTCTTCCATTGTGCTCATTTTGCTGCATGAGTCATTTGGGGAATGATGAGGGTTCCGAGCTCAATTATATTACTACAACAATGACAAATGTTGACCCCAGATCCATGGATCCCTTATGTGTTATCTTATGATTACATATAGGGGGAAACCCTCCTTTCCATGATGCATCTCTATCTTGGAAACATATGTTTTACATAGGGATTTCCAA